>LBNU01028967.1:182478-193368 GCA_014162995.1 Artemisia annua
ATGGACCTCTTATATTAAACTTCCGATATATAAACCTTTTGATATTGAACTTCTGATTTATGAACCTCTGGCTTATGAACCTTTTTAAAAGATAAACTTCTGATTTATAAACCTTTTCAAAAGATAAACTTCTGATTTATAGACCCTTTAAAGGATGAACTTCTAATTTGTGAACCTTTCTAAAATTTGAATCTCTGATTTATGAAACTACTAATCTGAGTAAATCTAGCATCTGTATATCTGATATGATCTGTAAAAATCTGGACATCTGTTTAATCTGGATAATTAATTTTGATATGTAATCTGAACTGTTAAAATTAGACATTGACCATTCAGTATGAAACCCGGGCAATCACTAGGCATGGGGGTTCCATGTCCGTGTCATTGATGCACCAGTGACATGACTCATGTGTGGGTGAGTGATTTCTCACACCGTCCCTTTGATTATGGTCTGCATGTGAATGGGTAAGGGGCGAATGGATGCATCCTAGGTCTGTTATCTGATATCTGTTATCTGTTATTATCTGTTATCTGGTGAATGTGACTGTGTGTATGGGTGAAGAGTGCAAATAGGAGTTTTAGAGAAGATTCTACGTGGTTATATTCCAAGTGGTTTTGATAAGACTTTAGATTATCATTTTGTATTTTAAGATTCTGAGATGTATTCCTTTATCAGGAACACGTTTGTAACCTTTGGAATTCAATTGTAATACATATGTTGTATGTCTGTATATGCTTTGATATGTCACCATAATGTAGCACTTCTACCCTTGGCGGGTTGGGGTGTTACACCCACTGATATTAGGACCTTCTTAACATCATTTTATCACAGAGAATATGGCCTTAGGGGCTGAATTAAAACCGTTTCAAAAACTGATCAAAAACACGCGTTTTAAGCCATTTTTCATGTTCCCGACAAGTATACCAATCTACATAGGCATAACAAATGGCCATGGGACCAAAAAGTGCAGATCATAAGACCCCTAAAGGGTGGTCTCATATACAAAAAATTAGCCCCGGGGGCTGATTTAAAAACACCCTTTGATTCCATCTAAAAAACACATTTTTAGCCATTTTTATGCATACAAGATGATCATATGACATCATATGATGGCTCGTGATACCACTATAGGTGATGTTGAATATAATGAAGATAAAATAAACATTCAAACGCAGCGGAAAACATCACCAACAAGGATCCATAGAGTCATATGATCAATCAAAGAAAACAAACAAGTTTTATACCTTTGTAGCGTGATTCGGGTAACACCACCAATATGACCACCACGATGGAATGCAAGAAACCAAAAGATCAATAAGGTTGATCTTCTCTTATGTGTGAAACACACTACACGTCACCGATCACCACCCGATGCTAGTCTTGACCTCGTAACAATCGATCTAGCCTTGAACTACACTAGAATAAGGTTAGATGAGATCAAAAACCACAAACCCTAATTTAGGTGTGTTTAATTTCGTGGCCTATTGTAGGAGGAAGGAGAGAGAAGTCTTGGAAAGTCAATTATTAATAATCAAGTTTTGATTTGATCAAATCAAGGATTGATCTTATCATTTCAAGACTTACATTAAGGCCCTTCCAAAGACCCATAAAACCTCCTAGACCCCTTAATATGGCCGGCCATCATAAGGGCCCATGATGGGCTTGCTCATTGTTGGCCCAGTCCAAAAACACTAAGTCTAACTTCGTGTTTAATGGCCCGTTATTGATCCCGAGTTACGTAGTCGTTTATATATTGTAAATACGATAAATACAATCTATAGAATGGTGTCTCTGTGTATAAGTGTGTGACCCCATAGGCTCACATATGTCTAGCCATATAATTATTTATTATGACACGAGCATACACCAACAACAATATCTTTATCCTCAAGAGCAAGTGCAGTTGCACTAATTTGGATTTTATCGGTTAAGCTCTTTGGTTTTGAAAACATCCCGGGTGGGAGGGTGGGAATTTTGTCATCAATATGCAAATTCTCATGAATGAGTACATCTCCCCCCGGGTTATGATCTTTCTTAAGATCAAAGTAATCATACTCCAGAATTAAAAGTTCCTCGGATGAGGTTTGTAACTTTAAATTCTTATCGGGAGTCAACTTCATTGTAGAATGAGTTTCTTCACGAGGTAATATACCGGGTTTGAAGATTTTATCCTCGGAGAGGAATGATTTGGAAATGTCAATCACGGTAAAATCCTCAAAAGAAAATGATTCGGTAACAAACAATGTAGATCATTTTGCTCAAATAACCCATTGATCAGATTCTCAATTCCATTGATGTAAGTGAGTTCACCGGAGAACTCCTCGTGAAGAGAATCATTCACATGATGCAAATCTGTGAACTCTTGTTCAGTTACGGACTCATCACTTTCCTCGTTCTGAATATCAAAGATTGGATTATCAGAAATTAGAGTGAATTCATATTCGAAATCAAACAGAGGATTGGTGATAGTCGTTTTGAATGCTTCGGGAACAAGGTGATTAATATCCTCTTCTAAACTGACGAGCTCAGAAGGTAGTTCCTCCACATAATTGATGTCTCCATAAGATAAAGAGTTGTCATCACTATGTGAATCACTAAGCTCGATGTTAGGATAAGAATTGAGTGATGGATCATGATATAAAAGACTTTCAATTTCTCTTAGATTGGCTTCGAAATCAAAGAGATCATCGTCACTTCCCGATGGAAGTGGATTGATGTGAGTGAGTTCATCGGTGAACTCCTCAAGAAGAGGATCAGCATCAGAATGTGGAAGTGATGCCTCAACATACTCAATGTCTCCATAAGATGTACAATCATCGTTAGAATCGGAGAAAGTCTCAAAATGATCTTTTGAACACTCAAGAGGGGAAGGAAAATCACACATATGATCGATAATTCCCTGGAACTCACTTGGGATTGGGACAAGGTCCTCAACACTATAATTTATGAATTCGTCCGATTCCTTTTCAGGAATAGTGCTAAGATGCTTGTCCCCCATACTTGTAGAGTTAGTGGAAACTTCGGGTGTGATAACAGGTAACTGAGATGGAATTTCAACTGATGAACTTGATGAATCTTTATAAAATTGAAGAATATCAAGGGTATCTTCATCATCACTGCCATCATCATCATCGAGAAGAGCAGCTTTACGAAATATGGCACGTGTTTTAGCTGCTTGTTCTTCGACAAGTAATTCTTCCATGCTTTTTTCGTTTCTAGCAGCTCGTTCTTCTGCAAGTAATTCTGCAATAGATTTCTCACGAGAGCTTTGAATGAGTGGAAATTGTGAGGGTGTGGACGTGTCAAAACCGAAAGGTTGACATTGATAATCATCATGAGGACCCCCACAATATACACAAGAAAAACTTGGTGCATTCTGAAATGATGTATTAGTCAATTCCTCCTTAATTTATTTCAATAACTCTAGAGCCTTTAGACAAAGTTCTTGTGGAGTTTGAGGAGTTGTTTGAATCATTTGGCACTGTGGAGGTTGGTCTTGATACGAATAGTCGTAATTGTTACAAGGAAATGGATTCCTTGTTTGACAATCGAAGCTGATGTGTGGACCTCCACAGTACTCACAACAGTATGGTTGTTGTGACTGGTTTGGTGAATAATATGGAATTTGGTCATTTTCAAAGTTCTGATTGTCACCAGAAAACTGTTCATAGACAAACGTGTTTCTGTTCTGACACTCAAATCCTTGGTGTGGACCTCCACAAAATTCACACGAATATGTTTGTATCTCATGATGTGGGAGCTGATGGAGTAAACTAGTTGTGTCATGGCAAGAATAGGGATTCTGGTTATAGACAGACCCGTTTCCTGACTCTACCATGCCACAACTGAGATAATTACCACCATTATAAGGGCCACCACACCATTGACAACCCAAATGGTGTGGATACGACATAAAAGAGAATCAAAGGGTTACAGAGGGTAAGGGATGAAGAATCAAAAAGGTAAGAAGGTAAAGATGGATATTTGGGATTTTTGAAAAACATTTTGTAAAAACAAATTGAGAAGGAAAATATTTTTGGCAATCGATCCGTCAAACGAAATAACTACACGATTCTTTTTGGTTTTTTATGAAAATATGAACAAGGATGGTAAATATACAAAGAGTGTATATCCAAAATCACTAATCTTCAAATCTTTTTGGAGATGCAGCACACCTCCCCGGCAGCAGCGCCAAAATTTGACTGGCTCCAAACAGTCAGACAATATTGACCAAGGTAAATGGTCAACAAGGTCAAACAGCTTAGGCCAAATCTCCCTGGAATATAGTGTTTTCCTGGGTCGTTAAGTCCCAACGAGGTGCGTAAAGGTATTTAAACGGATCTGTGACCGGGTGATTATGAAAGGAAAAGGGATAAAAGTGATTACACTAAGGAATCAGGAGTGAAAATGACTCAAATGAAAAATATCAACAAACACGTGAAATCAAATTATTTAAAAACGTACGTTTAAATTAAAATAAACGTAAACGTACAAAATAAAAAATGAAATGAGGGCAATAAAAATCCTAAGGGGGTAAAAATGACTTTTTTACAAACTTAATATTAAAAGAAAATTTTATAAAAAAGAAAATTATTTTTTTATTTATTTAATGTTATTTATTAATTAAAAACTATTTAATTTTTTTAATATAATTTAAATTACTTAAAATACTAAAATGACTTAGATAATTATGAAACTTTTTGTAAAACTAATTAAGCATCACAGGAATGCTAAAAAATTATAAAAAGTTTATAAAACTTATAATTAAACTATTTTAGAAATTATTTACTTATTATTAATTAAAAGCTAATTAAACTAGATTAATTAATAAAAATAGAAAATTAACAGTAATAATTATGAAACTTTTTCGAAAAATACTTTATAATTAATAAGAGCTAGAAAAAATATAAAAAGATGCTAGAGATTAAAAATAAAAAGTAATAGATTTTATTTTTGATTTTTCAATTAAAACTAATTAAACTAATATTAATTATTATAAATACTAAATGAAAAGAGATAATTATGAAAATTTTTATACAAATACTATGAGATAACATAAAACTAGGAAAAATATAAAAATGGAAAGTGCTTTTTGAGAAAGCAGAAAAATAAGCCAAATGACTTAAATAGAAGCTATCACTTTTTTAAAAAGTGATGATTTTCTGATTTTCTTTTTACAAAACTGTTAAACTACTAAAATTAAGTAACTTTAATAAAGACAAACAATTTAGAACTTGAAAATAAGCTCAGTGAGAGCTTATGAGCTTATCAGTTGAGTTTTTAAGCTCAAGGTGATGTTTTAAGCTCAAACAAGCTATCAAATAAGCTATACATAAGAAAACAGAAGTAAAACAAGATGCAAATAAGTAAAAGGGACAGGAAATAAGCTAAATGGTACAATGACACTGAAAAGCTTCAAATAAGCAAATAAGCAAATCCACAATACACTGTGAACCAAACAGGCCTGCAGGGCTTTTGGAGGCTAGATTTCACTTATCAAATAAGCTATTAAGCCAAAGAAAAGCCTGAAACTAGCAAGTTGGAATTGAGAGCTTTCCAAAAAGCCAAATCTCACAGGATGGGGCCTTATGAGAAGCTTGTGAAAAAGCTACAAATACACTGAATGGGTCAGTGTAGGATAAAATGGGACAAGTTGCAGGGCTAAAACTAGCTTATCAAATAAGCTCAAAAGCTAAAACTAAGCCTTGATCTAACAAGCTTGGTGTAAGGGCTTTCCAAAAACCCCAAGGTCACAACCTAGATCCCACAAATAAGCTTTTAAGGAGCTTATGAAGGTGGCCTTCTACACTGATGAGTCAGTGTAGAGGGGTCACTGATGAGACTTTGTGAGTGTCAAATAAGCTGACAAATAAGCTTGGAAGTGGAATATAAGTACTAGCATAGCAAGGTGGGTCAGTTTTGGTGTTTGGGTGAGTTTGGGTGTGTTTGGCCACTGAAAGTCAAGGAGCAAAGATACACATGATGTAATATGCTAAGTTAAACCAAAATCCAGCAAGAAAAACAACTAATGACCCCTAAATCCAAATCTATCCTAACTTCTATTTGTTGACAGTTAACAAAAAAAAATTGAAAAACTTTGCTCAATCACTAGAAAACTATTGGAAATGGAAATTTTTGATCCAAAACAACTAAAAACAGATAACTAAAGCTAAACGAACTAGATTTGTTGGTCACAAGTGGTTTTTGGTCAAAAAGGAGTGTTATGCCAAACACTCCTTAATGGACCTGTTTTGGACTTTTTTGAAGGAAACAAGTGATTCTCACCAAAGTTTTTGAACAAAAGGTGTGAGCTAAGTCTAAAAACACATAAACAACAATAATCAATACCTAAAAAGCTGTTGCAATAAGCTGAGCATAAAAAGCTATTGATGACTAAATATGACAGTTAAAATGCTAAAAACTAAATTATAACTACATAGACTACCAAATAAGCAATAATGGAACCATAAATGACTAATAGGCATAAATAAGCAAAAACAAGTAGTAATAAGCACAGATATAAGCTAGGTACAGTAACTTTAAGAAAATAAGTTAAAATTAGAAAACAAAGGAACTTACAATTGGCCTTTGCTCAAACAAGGCTCATTCATAACACCCAAACCACTTTCAAAATAAACCTAGCGCTTCCCAAGAAGCTTTAAACCATGGCCATCCAAATATTTACCATGCTCCATGCTTCTTCGATCCTATCTTTTTTTTTCTTTTATTTCCTTTTTTTTTTACTGAAAGAGAAACTTGTGAATTTTAAACAAACAAACAAACTAATGCCGAAATAGGCTATTAATTAGCTTATTGGGTTCAGGTTTAGCAAATAGGCTTATGGAAGCTTAAATAAAATTTAAACAGTGGAAAATTTTGAAAGACAAGAACTTAAACTAAGCTTTTCATTAAACTCAAAACAAATTACAATCTGAAGATTCATTAAGATTTAACTAAGACATAACTTGAAAGCTAATTTTACTAACTACTCACTACTAAAAATCTAACTGCCCTCTCTTTCTATCCAGCATCTTATTTATTCTAGTAAGATAAGGTTCCCTGAGCTTCCTCTTGCTTTCCCATCAACGATTTGGACCTTTGGATGCGTTTGGAGTGATCACAGCCATCTATTGTGTTTTGGCGGGAAAATGAGATTCTGCAATTTGTCTGTGATAGTGTGAGATAGTGAAAAAGCATTTAATGTTGTTGTCTTTTGGTGTTTGGAGGGGGGAATAAGGGTGCAGAGGTGGTGGGCAAGTGGTGAAGGTGTTGCAGGTGGTTTGGAGGGAAACCAGGGAGTGAAGGGTGGTTTTGACCAGAAGTTTGACCGGGGTGCTTTTTAGCTAAAAGGGTGGGTTTGTTTTTGGGACAGGATTTTGTTGGGCTTGGTGGGTTGGATTGGTTTTATAAATGTTGGGTTATTTAAGTAAAAGGGCCGTTTGGTTTATAGCTTATTAAGCACAAGGACCTTTTTTGTAATTTTTGAATTTTGAAGGGTTGGTTTTGCCAAGTTCCAAAAATTATTCTAAGGGCTATTCTTGCCAACTTTCAATTTCCCAAGGGCCTTTGTTGATTAATCTCCAAAAATAAATACCCGAGGACCATTTTTGCAAATTTTAAAACTTGAGGGACTGATTCTGCCAATTCTTGAAAATTGTCATCCAAGGACAAGTGTCATTCCTTGATTCCTAGGGGACTGTTGTTGACTTTTCTTTAAAATAAATCTCCAAGGACCAATTCTGACACTTTCTGAAAGTTGAGGGACTGATTTTGCCATTTCTGCAAACTTTGCTCCATTTTTCATCTATTTTCAATCCTTTTGTACCTGAAACACATAAAAACACAATCCAAGGATATTTGCAGTATTATAAGGCATATCTGTGTGTCTTCAGTTGTTTTTGCAGTTTAAATGGGAAAAAAATGATGAGTATTTACACACTCATCAGGTATACGTATAGAATACATATTTAAGGGCTAAAGTAAATTAGTAAAAACCATTTTAAACACTTAGTGATATGTTGACTGTTTTTCACTATAGGTTCAAACCACATAGGATCGTGTGATTTTTGTTATCTTAGAGTTATGATAAGTTATAATAGAGTTCATGGTTCCATTCTTTGGTGTATAGAGAATCGAGTGAGTGTGTTTTTTAGGTACAAGCTTAACGAGATATGGGTTTAAACAAGTGAAAGTGTTGGTGGTTTATACGAATTGAAAACATGGAAATGAGATTAAAAATAACCTAAGTGTTTGAAAACACTTACTACACCTTAAATGTGGGTCGATTTCAAGACTATGGAGGCAAGGGGAGGTCTTGTGGACTTGTAACTCGATTGTGGGCACACCAAGGACCTAGGAGAAGCTTGTGGAGTGCTTGTGAGAGCTTGGGAATAGCTTGTGATGCCCTGCTTTCTTCTCGGTATACAACAGTGAACAAGGAAGATTGGTGAGTGAGTTTGTGAGTGTGTACGTGAGTTCTTTTGCATGGGAGTATATAACCAGAAGATAATGACAACTTAGACGGACAAAGGGAATATCGAGGATGAGATAATGAGTAGCGGTGAGAGTAGGGTAGCTTGATTGGATGCAATTTGCTCCTCCAAGTGTATTTTTGGATTCGGTTCATGTGATGACTAAGCATGGCCTTCTAGATATCTGATTTAATTTCGAGTCTTTGTGTACAAGGTGAGTAAGAGTAGTATTGAGGTCTTGGGGTTCTTTGGTGGTCAAAAGTGCATGTGTGAAAGCATTTTCAAGGGTGCGTTTGGTAGCAGAATAACAAAAGGGTCCGTTTGTTGTGATACGTGACCAAAAACACAACATGGTATCGATTTGGGGTTTGTAAAGGTTGTGGGTCATTATTGATCGTGTTATAAGGTGTCTAAAGCCTTTTGGGAAGTTCATAGAAGTTGTGGTATGCTCATGGGTCCAAACGAACAAATATGTGACCAAATAATAAGTAGGGATAATTACCAAAATGGCCCGTTGCCCCGCGGTCTAGGCATTTTTAGCCCGATTTTTCAATATTCTTGATTTAGCCCGGGTTGCCCTGGGCAACAAGTGTACAGCCAACCAAAAAATGACAAGTGTCCCTCAGTTGCCAAAAATACACAAAAGTTGCCCAAAAGACACGAAAGTTGCCCCCCCCCCCCAAATGACACGTGGCATCCTGTAGTTGGATATGCGTTAGTTGCCCAGGGCAACCCGGGCTAAAACGGAAATATTTAAAAATCGCGCTAAAAATGCTCAGCCACAGGGCAACCGGGCTATTCAACTATTTATCCCGAATAAGTATAGGTCGACTTTTGGTGTTGTGAGTTCTTGAGGACTTAGAGATGTGTTTTGCTTAGGTCAAATGGTCTAAAATGAGTAATGAGAGATCTCTAATTTTCTTGGAAGGCCTCATGTAAGTTTGTGTGAGTTGTGGGATTTTTATATGTACGTATGCATATATAGCGAGACAAAGAAAAGTATTTAGGGCTTGTTTGTGAGTTTGGCGACTTGTGAACGAGTTAGAAACACTTAGGGAGTCATTAGATGGTGTTTGCAAGTCATAAGAATCAATGGCAACATGTGTTTCACAAAATGATCAAAGTTTGGTGCATTTGGAAATGTTGTGATCTCGTTAAGCTTTGCTCGTATTTTACTATTCATATATACGTATTATGTTGAGATTATAGTTGATCTCGATTCTTTTGAGTATGAAAAATGAGTTAAGCGTTTTATTCCATAGGTTGTTTGTAGAAATCGCGAATACGAGAGCCAAAGTGATCGCTTGTACTCGATTAGTATCAAGTGTTATGTTTTGGATTTTGAGCTTGATTTGTTGGGCTTGTGAATTCTGCCGGCCCATTAAGAGTTTAAATGGGATTCGTGTGATGTTATTGGGCTAGTTCACATGGACTAGTGTTGTGTGGGGCCCAGTAAGTGTTGTTTGTTAAATTCGGCCATGTGGGGCCCACTGTGAGCATTGTGGGGCCCACTGAGGTGTAATACAGTTTAACTTGACATTGTAGGGCCCCACTAAGGTGTAATACTGATGCGTGGGTTTTGCAACCTTCGCAATTAGGTTTTACCTCTCAAGTGATCTTGAGAAGCTTACAACCCCCACCAGGCAGTGTACCTGACCGATGTAGTATAGTGAAGTGGCAAGTATCGGGGGATTGATCGTTCTCTCGGGGAATAGTGTCGTTAGGATTGAAAACTACTCTAATTTAGGTCTAGGGGTTGAGGGATGATTCTTTTTGTATTTTTTATGTTTTATAAAAGCAAGTAAAATCTTGGGTATTTGGAAGAGTGGGCGGAATTAGTTGCTAGTCAACTAACCCAAATAAATACTTATGCAAATAAAATAAAATAACAAGAAAAAGTAAATTGTTGTGAAACTTATATGAGAAAAAATGTGTTTACTTAGATTTCCTTACTCCCTAGCTATCTTTTACCGGTTGATTGGTTTGTTGTAATTGTGTGGATGACGGGTTGTATTCCTTTAAACCATTCGTAGGGCCGTGTACGATCTTCCCTAAGTACTCTATAAGCTCCTACTTCACTCCTATGTCGAGCCGACTAAAAGCTCCTAACATGGGATCACTAGAATTCGCTTATGCATTAAATACAACCATATAATCGTAGTACACATCCGATTCATGTTTCTTAAGACGTTCAAGCAAGTTACCGTATAGGAGGTTAGCCAGTTTTCTTAAGCCTAACATCGACTTCACCCACCCACAACAATCACAAACAAACCAACAAGATGTAATCAATAGCTAGGTTTCATTAGATCCAAGCAAACACAAAAAAAACCTAGCCTAGCATGTTAAAGTAAAGACAAGCATAAGATATAATCAAACAACACATAGACATATTGATTGATTTGAAAGGAGACTTAT
>LBNU01028967.1:193422-227067 GCA_014162995.1 Artemisia annua
GTTTCTTAAGACGTTCAAGCAAGTTACCGTATAGGAGGTTAGCCAGTTTTCTTAAGCCTAACATCGACTTCACCCACCCACAACAATCACAAACAAACCAACAAGATGTAATCAATAGCTAGGTTTCATTAGATCCAAGCAAACACAAAAAAAACCTAGCCTAGCATGTTAAAGTAAAGACAAGCATAAGATATAATCAAACAACACATAGACATATTGATTGATTTGAAAGGAGACTTATCTTTAATTGAACATCAAGGTCTCAAGGGTGAAAAACCCCTGAAAATACAGTGTTTTACGAACTAGGGTTTATCCCTAAAGTTCTCCCAAAAGTTGCACACCTAATGAATGAAAATTAGAAAAATATATATATTTTTTACAATCTGACGTCGTCACGTTTTAGATTGTGACGCCGTCACCTCGCCGCCAAAACTCTCTCGGATTACTCAGATCTATTCTTGACGCCGTCCCCCCTTTAAATGTCTCTGGGCCGTCTCCCTTTAAGCTATAACGTGACGGCCTACTCCCATTTACACGTGACGCCATCACGTGTAATTCTTTCAAAATATTTCTGGGGCGTTTAGTGTAAAATCATCCACCTCTTTGTCAAAGCGTGACGCCGTCACTTCGTAGAGAGTGACGCCGTCAGGTACTGTTTTCAGCTTGGTTTTGAGACTTTGTCGTTTTCTTCACTGTTATGCTCCAAAAACGTCCAAAATGCTTCCTTTTTCAAATTTCCTCTCCAAAGTACCTAAAATGACAAAAGGAACGATTTAAGGCAATATTTGATCAAATAATTACAGATTAGGGCTTAAATGACCCCTAAAAGCGTAACACTTTTCGCCTCATCAAATACACTTTGTATTTGCATTGTGGGGCCCACTGAGATGTAATTTGCTTATGTGGGTGCTGTGGGGCCCATTGAGAGGATTGTGGGTCCCATAGGAGGATGTGAGTGCACTGTGTTGCATAAGTGATCAAAAAAATGATCCATAGTTGTGTTGTGCTCTTTCCAAGTTATAGTGGTTTGCGTGTAAGCTCGTTCTAGATAAGTGTGAATCACATAACATGTATTGATTCGTAGTTGGATAGTGTAAACAAAAAGTTTAAAATTTTGCCTAAAAATGGTTGCATGAACAGTAACATACAATTACTTCATGTTTAATTTTTGTTAATAATTGGGGTTTTTTCACAGGATATTACACTCACGTATAATCACAAAGTTCTATTACATAGGCAAAATGGTAAATATGAAATGCAAAACTTCCCAACCCCACTTTCATTCTACCTAGGGATGGCAAAAGCACCCGAAACCGACGGGGAAAACCGAAACCCGAACCGGTTGGGCCGGGTTCGGGGGCGGGTTGGCGGGTTTGGATGCGGGTTTGGGTATTGATATAATTTTTTAGCCGGGTACGGGTTTGGGTACGGGTTCGGGTAATACCCGCCCGATTACCCGTACCCCTACCCGTATCCGCTTACCCGAATCTATATCCGCTTTATTGATATTATAATTAACTAGAATATATACACATTATATATAATTTCTTTCATTATATTTTTTTATATACGTATCTCAATTAAATAACATATTTTATTCTGTACATGAATTATCCAAATGGGTTAAATCGTTTGATACGATATTCATTTTCTTTAACTTTAAAAAAAAATGAATATATTATGGTGTTTTCCTTTGTTTTTCAGTGGATTTTAGTGTGACTTAATATTAATACCGCTATTTTGTCCATATAATATTCAATTGGGGATAACCGAAACCCGCGGGGAAAATCCGAAAAACCGATGGATTTTATAAACGGGTACCCATCGGGTTTTGGGGCGGGTTTGGGTATGGATTTCATAAACGGGTACGGGTACGGGTTCACTAAAACCCGACCCAAACCCGACCCGTTGCCATCCCTAATTCTACCCCAAAAATTAGGCTTTTGAGCAAAATAATCAAAGGGGTGTTTGAGATTACTATTTTTTATGCTTCTGTTTAAAAATAAAATAAAATAAAATACAAAATAATACTGCTTTGAAAGAAATACTTATAAACTACTTAAAAATAAAAATAAGTACTTTTAAAAACAGTGTTGGATTTTCTTATTTTATAAAAGGATGTAAAAAAAATAAAAAATAAATAAATAAATAAATAAATAAATAAATAAGAACAAGTGAGCACACTTTTTTTACATTAAAGATAACTAGTGATTTTCATTTTTGTCTGATTTTTAGCCTTTTAGGCAAATGATTATTACAGAAAGTTGCAGTTGCAGTTGCAGATATACACAAAACAGAAAGTTGCAGTGGCATAGTAGACACCACGAAACCAAAACTTTCACCTCTGAAAATATGATCCTCATTAAAGAGCAAAACACAGAATAGTCCTAAATTCCTAAACACTACAGTCGCCTTGCTGGATGTTCATGTGAAAAGATTTCAAGTAATGAATTTGGGTCTCATAGTATCAAGTTCTTTTGTCGGTTTAATATTTTGAGTCGTAGATCATATCAAGTTCTGTCCTACGGAAGATACTTTTTTCTGCTCCGGTTGAACTTTCTTGACACATGGAACTCCCAAAGCTTCTTGTTGTCATCCAAATTCTATGCGATGACCAACACTATCCATAGTTGATAAGCTTGTGAGCAAGTTTCTTAACATACTGCCAATAACTAGCTTTCTATAGAATCAGGGATGTCATAGTGTATCTATCTTCTAGAATACATGTCCGAATAGAGAAAATCATATAAAAAATGGAAACCGTATCTGTCAATTGCTATGATTAACTATTCTATGACAAGAATTTTAAGGTTGGCTGCTGAATGGTATCTCTAAAACACTCGAAAATCTGTTTTATGTCAGTCTTCCTTGGTCAATTGTAGAAGCGTGTAGAATTCTTAACATCATTTAAAAATAAATTATCTCCTGGCCATTGCTACCCATCTCTTCTGATGGCAGCTTTCAGAATGGATGTCTCACAGAAAACCCAAACTACAACCAGCGGGTGTAGCCGTTCATGTGGATTTAGTATCTAGAGTTGAAGGACTAGGAGAAGCAGAGAAGTATTTCAATAGCATGCCAGAGGATGTAAAGAATTTACAAGTCTATGGTGCTCTTCTAAATTGCTATGCAACCATGAAATCAGTAGAGAAAGCAGAAGCCACTGCACAAATGATGAAGCAAAGAGGGATGATGACAACACTTTCTTACAACTCAATGCTTAACCTATATAAGAAAATCGGTGATAATGAAAAGCTAGACAGAGTCTATCAAGAAATGAAAGAGATGGGTATTGCTTGTGATAAACCAACGTATTACATCCGGTTAAATGCATATGCTGCTGCTTCTGATATTGACGGAATGGAAAAAGTTCTTAAAAATATGGAAGAAAACTCCTCACTCAACATGGACTGGAATACATATGTGATTGCATCTGGTGGAAATTCAAAAGGGGCAGCTTGGGAAATTCTTCTTCGTATGTACGCCTCTCTTGGTAAAAAAGATGATGTTTAGCGTATATGGGATTTATACAAAACATCCTGGAGCAAAGTATAAAACAGGGGTTATTCTGCAATAGTTAATGCATTAGTGAAATTAGACGATATTGATGGAGCAGAGAAACTGTTGGCCGAATGGGAATCTCAAAATTTATCTTTTGACTTCAGAATACCTAATATGGTGATTGAAGCTTACTGCACAAAGGGTGATTTCATTAAAGCTGAAGCATACGTTGAACAGGTTTTAGCTAAGGGAAAGCAACCTCCAGCAAGTACATGGGTACATTTTGTGACTGCATATGCAAAAAAGAATGAGATTGAAAAGGCGGTGGAAATGATGAAAAAGTGTGTGGCTGCTGAGGACAAAAGCGGGTGCAGATTGGATGAAAGTACTCTTAAATCATGTATTGAATACTTAAAAGAAAATGGTGATTTTAAGATGGCAGATGAGATTGAGAAAACTTTTGGACATATGAATCGTCATCAGTAATTCAACTCCTAAACAATATCCTTTGGACATATGATCCGTCATCAATAATTCAACTCCTAAACAATATCCCTCCTATATAAGCCTTGCGCTCCTCAACCACAAACTAACAAAAACAAAATCCGTTCAAAATGAGATTAGCATCATGGTCGGAAGGTTAATGTGCATCCTAGCGATCACATCCGTGGTCATGGCCAACTTCCTCATTATTCCTCTCACAGATCGACCAATACCTGTTCATGAAGCTTGTGATTGTAGTATCACGTACGAATTTGGATGTCTAAACTCAATCAAATTTTTAGAATCTGCTAAATCAAAGTAAAAAATGGGAGTCATGAATTTCTATGCATTTTGAATGCATCAAACATTGACTAATCATAAATTCAAACTTACATCGACATATTAACCTCGCCTACCTTTAGTTACTACTTCCTACAAATCTTCACTTTCACTTGAATCATTATCCGACCAATCAGACCAATCAGTAATTACACCTAATCAAACTAGTTCATTTTGGCCAGTCATTGAATCAACTGATAACATCCCACATTCAATAACATATATTTATTGAAAAAGCAATAACATATATCATATTTTTTTTTAACAAAAAACAATATTAACATATACTTATATACCATTTTTAAAACATACCCACAATCTTAAAACATCATAAAATGAAAAAAAAACACCCTTACCTTTTGCGACGGCTGGTATGGCGGCTGAGGTGTGTCCAGCAGCTGAGATGGTAAAACAATCATTCAACAAATAACATTAAAAGTGTACCCAAGATCTAATTTCTAACATACCCATAACTTGAAATGATGAAATGGGTACTTAAAAATCATGGTTTAAAAGTTAAAAACCTCATTTTTAATATTAAACATCAAAATAGCAACACACAAATAAAAGAATGAAAAAAACCCTTACCTTTTATGGCGGCTGAGATGGTGGCNCCATCCCCGGCAAGCTGAAATAACAAAACACAGACACTCACCTGGTAAAGTGTTGGAAGGCGGCAAAGATGAAACTGACATGGAAGAACAAAAACAATAAACGTCCAATAACCTCAATCACCAATCTCCCATTCGATGATCACGAAGAAGAAAAAGATACTAAGGAAGAACCCCAAACATCCTCTCATGCTGATGACACAATTAAAGTTGCTGATTCATATCAAGCTCAAGGGAATAAGCTTGCTGAGGTCATCATTCATCTTTTTATCTTCCTAATTTGATTTATTTACTGCACCTAATTCTTTATGTAAACTTAGAGGGTGTTTGAGATTTGCTTATTTATCTTCTTATTTGCTTTTTTTTTTTTTAGCAGATTAGCAGTTTTAGATTTTGGATGATAATCTAAACTTCTTCTGCTTGTGGGCTTATTTTTAGATAAATAAGCAGTTTCCGGTGTATGCATATCTAGAACCTTTAAATATATGCCAGTTTCACTATTCCCTTATTACAGAATAAGCAAATTCGAAAACTTTTTTTTAAAAGTGTTTAGATTTTAAGCTACTTATATGTTTCTGCTTATAAACATAGGCATAAAAGCGGAAAATTTAAGCGATCCAAAGACCCTTATAAAATTGGGTATAGATGTATCTTTTTATATGTATGCTGAACAATTTTATAAAGAAGATCATCTGTTTCGAAAGACGGGTTTTAATTTAAAGGGAACACAAAACATCTTTTTATGGACTCGGGTGGTAAAAGAATAATGCAATGACTAAAATTGGGACAGATGAGAATTTATAATTGTATTGTATGCCATAAAAGGTGGAAATGTGGAATGAATGAGTGTTTGAGATTTTTTGATCGTCTAGGATTGTTGTTGAATGAAAAGTTAAGGTTTAACAAGTATTTGTATGAAACATAGATATAACATAAAATGAAGTTTTGTAACTCACTCAGACTACTTGAGAAGTGATAATTCCGAGTACTGTAGAGTACCTAAATAGTTCAAAGTCATTTCACAAGGTGAACAAGTTATATAGGGCACTAAAAAGACAGGGTTACTGCTGTCATGATGCTGTTGATGTCCTATTTTTTGTTCTTTTTTTTTCTATTGTTTCATGTTTTATAATCTTAAGTTTTTCATTTTTAATATTGTAGGTTGGAAAATACCGTGAAGCACTTGGAAAATGGGAAGCTGCTATAACTCTGATGCCCGAAAGAGCAACTTTACATGAGCAGAAGGCTCAAGTTTTACTTGAAATTGGAGAAACTTGGAAGTCCATTACAGCAGCAACTCGTGAGTGTCTGTTACTCATATACCATTTCATTTTACATTTTTCTTCTAATGAAGGTGGCTATGATCTTCTTGTGTTAAATGTGTATAGTTAATTCTCATCGTTCATCATCTTAGTTGCTAGTGTCATGCGACATATCATTGTCAGTCATTCTTTTAATCATTTGTGAAGTGTCCGTCTGCAATATCACTATATAGGTCTGCCTTTTTGGCATATGCACAAATTCCCAGAAAATGTGATATTATTGACCATCTTTCAAATGTTTTTACTATCCCTGTGGATATCAACCTAAAAGTATGTCACCAGATTAGCTGACTCACTTTTGTAGACAATTTATGTTGATATAGGGTATAAGAATATGTAGAATTTTTCTACAGTAAACTCTGTATAGTTTTTATCTGTGGGTTAGCCAGAACCAGTTATTTAATTTGCTGCTCACAACCTGCTCGACCCTATTTCACTCGTTTTGTTGTAGTTGAGTTTGACGTTTATGACTCTGTAGCTTATATGTACTTATGACAATTTAGTTTGTTTTACACTATCAGATATGGAATGGACCAACCCACTGCAAAGATATTGTTTTTTAAGGTTAATATGTACAAATGAAACACCCCCTTAGGCTTCTATGGCAACAATTGTTTTTTCTCTGTGTGCAAAGTATACAGAAGTGCATTTCGCTGCTGCATATTGATTTGCCCTCGAATATGTAGGTGCCACTCAGTTGGAGCCTTCATGGCCTGAGGTTTGTATCCATTTGCTTTACAGTACATTCACCAGATTCATTCATCGTTCTATAATTTCAAGTATTTTGGGTTTACTTTCCTCTTATTTATGATTTATAAAAGCTCGTTATCGCTGCATGCTTAAGCTTATAATCCTTACTCTGGCTTCTGTTTTCAATTTTGATGACAATTGGTAAACTTGATGTTAATTGGTTTGGTTACCAGGATGCAAGTATGTAACTGAAATAATTTTTTAGAGGCGCGCTAGTGAGAAAACCATGATGTTCAGCGTGCACTTTATCTATTTTTCCTCATGAAAATATAAATCATAAGTTTGTTATACCCTAGGAGAGGGGCTACTTTTTGAACAGTCTTGGCATGGATACTTCTAATCAGTGCCGTCTCTGAGTTTATGGAGGCCCAGTGCAGAATTCAGTTTAAAGACAAAAACGGGGCCTAAAATCCAAAGTAAATAATTTTCTTACAAGATAAAATGAGAAATAATCATTTTCAAAGTGTCCCGGTTTGCAATTTTCAATGTAACACTTATGTCAAATACATGAAATCACTATTATCAAATATATATATGTATCATATAAAAATTTAGAGGCCCCTAGAATTTGGAGGCCCTGTGCGACAGCACATCTCGCACACCCTCATATACGGCTCTGCTTCTAATAGATTTCCTTATCTTGAACAAATAATAACACTACAAATAGATACACTTTATAACGTCGCTCCCAACCAACATAAAACCTATGGTTTCCCTTTTTACTGATAAGTCCCTAAACTTTATCTCTCAACTTGTTAAAAAGGAGCTAGACTAAATTATGCTAGAATAAAGTTTACTAAGTTATCCTCGTAAAAAGTGAACATGTATAAAGTTTTTTAAATTAACTATATACTCGCTGAATTATCAAGAATTGTCCGCCAATTCATATCCTTGAAAGATTTTAGTGTGATACTGCTTTTGTAATTTGATGTTCAATATATTTTTGCTCTTTGTTTGTGCAGGCCTGGGTTACACTTGGTAGGGCGCAGCTAAACTTTGGGGAGCCGGATAGTGCCGTAGAAAGCTTTGACAAAGCATTAGCTATCAAGGTACTTATTCTATGCTAACAATATTCTCTTTGGTCTGTATGAGAGTCAGTAATTTGGCACTTTGTGCAGCCCGATTCTGTTGAGGCGAAGGAGGATAGGAAGACGGCGCTACATCTCGTTAAGAAAAGAAAGCAACTTCATTCTTCAGGCCTCAAAGACTCTGAAAATCGGTACGTGGTTGGAGAGAAAACCAACTAACACATTCCTGATATTTGTGTAGCTGTTTCTATGTTGCTAACTAGTCATATGAACAATCGTATCGCTTTTTGGAAAGCAATTGTATTCGTGTTTTGGTTGTGACAGTAAGACTGGGTTTTCAAAATGCCGTTTTAATAGTAATATCTCATAGTTGTCATTTTAAGTAACATGGATGTTACTGTGTCTGTTGATTCAACTAATTGTGACTTTTGTTTGATAAAAAATAAGGGGCAATTTCATATCTCCCCAGCTCCCCTTCTTAAATTTGAAAATTTTATATATACCCAAACATGCTTTAAAAACATTGTACATTATGCATTCAATAATTGCACTTTGGGTATATATGAAATTAATAATGAAAGTAGGGTGATATACGAAGAAAATATATATTTTGCTTTTATCAACCAAGTCTCAAGGTCAAATAGGCAGTAAAAATTCTAATTTGTAATTTACTGTATAAATTGATCATGTTTTCCACAGTAAAATTTCGTTGCAAAAGACCCTGTATCTTATTTTCTGCCCAGGTCATACTTTCTTTTCACAAGCAAAATATGTGGTCAATATTACAAAATACAGTGCAAATCAATATTCCAATATTCAAAGTGCAAAAGAGCCAAATATAATACATTGGATGTTTGATTGTGATGTACTAATTGCATCCTTATATAGTGTGGTTCATAAAATTTCTAATTACAACCAAAACCAAGGTTTAACCCACTGCTGCACTCATTTGCATTACATGTGACCACAAATTATTGACTTACACAGACCATCAACGAGAATTCATCATATACAATGAAACTTGGAAGACAACAGCCTAGGGTGACTAATATCATACCCAAAATCAAGGTTAGAAATAGCGTGAGCGGCATGACCATGCCTCACGCCTTAGCGGTCAAGGCGAAGCTTTTGCGTTTTTAAGACGTGGCATAAGACGACACAAAATATGAAAAAATTTATATATTTATAATATATAGCAGGGTACCGGCGCGATATGGCGGCGGGTATCCTGTGAATCTATTTTGCGGCGAGCAAATGTAGTTCGGTTACATGTTTTTCTAACAATAACGAATTAATCTCGATCTCGTCAATAACACATAACCCCAAAAATTATTCACTTTATCATTACGAACCTCAAAAATAACCATTAGCCAAGATTAGATCCAGTCCAAAAACAATATTCATACGATATAATGTTTAAGCCCATTATCTAATTTAGTCCGTTTAATATTTCATTTAGGCCCAAATATCAACTTATATCCGATATTATGATATACATTACCTAAATACACAATTTTAACCCTGAGGGTGCGTTTTGTTCACAGAATGTTTTTGAAGGAATTGTAATCTTTGAAATGAATTGTAATTTGAATGAATTGTAATTCAAATAATTGGAATGTGTTGGAATTGTAGTGTGTTAGAATTGTAATTGATGAAATCTGTCATTGTGTTTGGGGTGACTAGCAACGTAATGTAATTCAGAAAAATAATAATAATAATAATAATAATAATAATAATAATAATAATAATAATAATAATAATAATAATAATAATAATAATAATAATAATAATAATAATAATAATAATAATAACAATAATAAAATAGTAATAGTAAAATTATTTATTAAATAATAATATTATTTATTAAATAATAATATAATAATATAAATAATATAATTTATTAAATAATAATAATAATAATAATAATAATAATAATAATAAATAATAGTAATATAATAATTAATAATAATAATAATAATAATAATAATAATAATAATATAAATAAAAATAATAATAATAATAATAATACTAATAATAATAATAATAAAATAGTAATAATAATATTATTTATTAAATAATAATATTACTTATTTAATAATAATATAATAACATAAATAATATTATTTATTAAATAAATAAATAATAATAATAATAATAATAATAATAATAATAATAATAATAATAATAATAATAATAATAATAAATAAATAATAGTAATATAATAATTAATAATAATAATTCTAATAAAATAATAATAATATAAATAATAATAAATAATTAATAATTTTAATATTATAATAGTAATAATAATAATAATAATAATAATATAATTAATAATAATAATAATAATAATAATAATAATAATAATAATAATAATAATAATAATAATAATATATTATTATTATTATTATTATTATTATTATTATTATAACAATAATAATAATAATAAATATTATTATAATTATTTTTATTTTTTTTAATTAAATAATATATTAATAGTAATTAATAATAACGTTGAAAGATAAATAATGATATTTAACTTTTAAAAATCTGAATTCCAACGTAATTCAACACATTCCATCAAGTTTGCTATGTAATCTGAATTACATCACTGGACGTAATTGGTTGTAATCCAATTACATTTCCTTGCAAACCAAACATGCCATGTAATGTAATCTGAATTACAATTACATCCATCCTGCCAACCAAACAGGATTGTAATGTAATTGAGATTACAATTACAACGAACCAAACACCCCCTGAACACACAAACTTTGTTTACACATCCCCCATCACAACTCACTCTCTCTCTCTCTCTCCTAACCTAACTATCATATCAAATCACACAGATAATCATCTACATCTCACCATCATCATGATCATACCCGAATAGCAATCACTGCAAATCAAACAACACAAACATAAATTCAATCTGTACCATTTCCTTGTTGTAGAGGGTCTCGATGATGGGTTAAGAGGGTCTCGGATAGGTTCTTTTTTTTTATGTTGATAGATCAATGATGGGTTAACTTTGGAGTTGTTAAAGATCTTTAAAGATCTTAACACTATCTATGAAATACGAAAGAGAAACTGAGATCTGTGTGGTTTATTTGTGATGGAGAGTGACTTGAGTCGCTTTGGTATTTGGTGTCATCTTCAATGGTTGGTTATGTTTTCTTATAGAAAAAACTAGTTTTTTTTTTTTTTTTTTTTTTTTTTTTTTTTTTTTTTTTTTTTTTTTTTTTTTTTTTTTTTTTTTTTTTTTTTTTTTTTTTTTTTTTTTTTTTTAGGATCGAAACAAAGAAAGAGTAACATATTTGTTATATTTTCTGTATTTATTAGTTTAGTATGCTAAACAAGAAGTTGAGCTTCAATAGATCGCTGATGCGTTATTTTGTTCATATTTAAGAAAAATCTATACATAATTGTATAAATTATGAACACAATATGAGATTTTTGTTTTAGATAGTTTCGGTTTGATGTTGTTTGTTTTGGTTAATAGTATAATTAGATTGTACATTGTGGATAAATAATTGTATATTTTGGTGAAGTGATAAATTAAATTGTTTATTAATTGATCACTTTAATAGTATTAATGTTGTCAGTGTGAAAATTACACCATGCTTATTTTGTTGTACACTATGCTTATTTTGTTGTAAGTCTTAAAATTGTGTGCATTAAAGTGTGTAAACCATGCTTAATTTCTTGTAAGTCTGAAAATTTTGGAGAGAGAGTCATCCCCACTATTATATGTAGTATAGATATAGATTTTATATATATCGAGTTTACAAAAAGTTATCATACATAATGAATAAGGTTAAAAAACTATCTTTACATATAATATTCTTCATTAAAAAATAATAATAATAAAAAGAAAATATCGTAGTTGAATAAATAAAATCCGCCACGCATCACGCTTTAGCACTCCTTATCACGACTTCTCCCGCCTCATCTCACGTCACGCCTAGAATCGACGCTTTGATCTATTTCGTAACGTGGACTGGAGGTCACGCCTCACGCCTTAGCAGCGCCTAGGCGCCGCCATGACGCACATTTTAGAACCACGCCCAAAATACATTAGTTGGCTCTGAAAATATATTACAGATCACATGACAAAACCAGCAGAATTAAATTTTATCTGAAAATCTCCAATCTTATTGGTTTTGTACCACGGGGAGATGAAGAGTGCCAAAATACATTAGTTGGCTCTGAAAATATATTACAGATCACATGACAAAACCTCGCAGAATTAAATTTTATCTGAAAATCTCTGATCTTATTGGTTTTGTACCACGGGAGATGAAGAGTTGCTACAGAGCGCCTCATGGCTTGCAGTGAAACCAACCGTTTTGAATATAATATGGTTGGAACTTGGAAGTAACACTAATCGGATTTAGCCAAGTTTTTAAGGGTAAAGCCCATTATAGATGATTGCACTACTTCAATAACACGCCTAATACAATTGAAACGGTAAGGTCCTAAAGGGTCCTTTAGCTTCAGAAGATCCTGAGCTTGCCAGTCCTGGTTCCCACACATGTTAATCATCTGATCTCCAAACCCGCACACCTTTTAACATTTTTTATGGTGTTCGGGTCATACGTTGTTACTACCAAGGTATATATCCATGGAAAGAGAAAATAATAGATAAGAGGGACATGGTAAAGATGGGTTCAATGGGTTAAACTGGGCCAAACAAAGGTAAAAGTTACATTATATTTAAACAACCTACGCAATCTCTCTTAGTGCATTAAACTTGATTGATTTTAATCATACACTTCACATAAACTATTGATAAAAAAAAGGACAAGAAGGTACCGGAAATATACCTGCAACAGGACATTCCTATGGGTGCGAGGGTGGAACAGGTACTATTTCTCTCTTCAAATTTACCAGGTAATTTGATTTCAAAAGTCAAACAAACACACCAAGAAAGTAACTAGGATTTACATAAAAGTTGCTAAAAGACTCAAAAAAACAAATCACCATAACCCTAAAGAGCAAGATCTCAGCGTTTTGTTCCCTTATCATCATGGATACCAACAATAGCAGCAGTATTCACTTGTTTAGACAGATAAGCTTCATAAATCTCCACAACGAGCCGAGGATCTTTTTCCACAAGCTCCACATATTCTTCACGCTTGCTTAGCTTATCCATATTGTCCAAAATTAAGGATAATGCAGCGTCAAGTAGATTATTTGCATTATGTTGATTAGCAAACGAATAGTTCATAAGTGAACTTTCCCAGTTAAGTTTTGAAATCAAAAATTTCTCACAATAGGTCTTTAGATGCTTCACTTCGTATTTGTCGGCTAAAACTAGAAGTTCACAGGCCATTTCATCATCAAGAGATGCTTCAGCTGTGTAGAGATAATTCACGAAAGCACGGAGGGCATCATATGACACATCACTCAGTTTGATAGTGCCACTTAAGCTTTCTTCCATTTCAGTTTCAAGCATGGCTCTGAACACTGGTGAACGGCTGGCCTGTTAATTAAAATATAAATATATATTGGAACCAATATGGGGTGGGCAATGGTCAATACTCAATACTGGTTTATTAACAGTGAAATGAGGGTGAAAGCATAGATATTTTCTAGACAGCTTGCAGTTTAGGTTTACCCGCCAATGCTTTGTCAATTAATAAATTTATTTAAATGATTAACGCATTGCATTGAATATAACGATTTCAGAGATAGTATGCATTTTTGGGTAACTCTGGTTTCCCACCTTTTGGCCGACTATTCCACGGGGCTTGAGCCCACTGCCACATGCACACAAATGAAATAAAGCCCTCCTCTTAGGGGAGGTTGGCGTGGATTATATTACATATTGGGAGGCTTTTAGCCCATTTTGGATCGTAAAACATGGCTCACTAGCATACTTTGCACTTATGAAGCTTTTAACACAAGCAAAACTAAATTTGTTCACTACTTACTAATCAGAATTGGAAAATCATTGTCAGATATGATTACAGCTACAATATGATATCCAGAACAATCCAACTAGCAATTTAAGAGCATTTTATGAATACTGTATGGATGACTATCAACCCATTTGAGTTGTTTCCGTTTTAGTCACCTTTTATAGTTCGGTAAAATTTTCACGTAAGTTGTTTGAAGTTGCGACCTTTAATGATATGTAAAAAACTAAGCAACATTATACGAACTTCTACCAAACCTTCATAAATGACATTACCCTAATGGAAGTAAACTTCAAAGAGTTATAAGTTGTAACTAGCTAAATGCAATTATGCTCAAGATAATAAACATGTACCAAAAAGTGAGAAAAGAGATAAATATGAAAATTATATTTACGTAAACAAAATGAAGAAGTCAATTAAGAGCAGGAGTAACTAGCACATCCGTGTTCCCGCTATTTGAAGGCAGACTCACAAATCTTTGTCATTAAAGGAACTTGCACTCTTAACATTTTTGGTTGAAGAGCACCTTAATTTAAACTCAGTTACGCATCAGGCCATAGGTCCATTTTGGTGGGCCCCGATATAGTTGATGTTAGTAATTCTTTTAAAATATGTAGGTTTTCTAATTTCTGAACTTTCGTCATCTCATCTATTTCAACTCTTCCATCACTGTGCTTTTATGCTTCTTCCTGTCAGCTTACTCTATTAATGTATCCTGACATCGTGGACCTAGTTTAGACAATAAATTCAATTTTACATGTATACTTGAATGTCAGATTGATTGCACCACGTACATGTTAGCACTTAGCAGGCTAAGCCCTTAGACTGATGCTAATGGCAACTACATTTTCACAAAAGCAACCCTGCCACGTCAGCGCCAACTCAGCTTTCTCTCTCCACAACTCCACTCCAACCACAATTACCTAGTGGTGAACACAAAGCAACCCCACCCATTTACTCCCAACATTCAAAAAATTATGGAGAATAGTTGCAATTTTTTCGGTTGGTGAGGCAACCACTTTTTGGCAAAAGTTGCATACCAACGCGTCACTTAAGGCATTGCTAGGGGAGGGGACGCGTTGCTTTGTGGGGTTGTGGTTGCCAAGCAACTCCCACTAGCATCAGTCTAATATCCAAGAAAATACAGAGGTCGTAAGGCAGATCACAAACAAATAAGGTGGTGTTTGTTTTTCATTAATAGGCTCTTAACAGCCTCTTAATCTGAACCGTTCAGACGCGGTCAGATATTTTGGTCGTTCAGACCGTTTGTTTTTTTTTTTTCCCGTTCAGACGCGTTCTGAGGCAGTAAGATCTTAATGGTCTAGACTTGAGAGGGGTGTCTGAATGCCTCTTGTTGCCTCTTACTGACACACACAAAAAAAAAAAAAAAAAAAAAAAAAAAAAAAAAAAAAAAAAAAAACACTAGTACAAGCAAGCAAATGTGCAGTTCAAACATGAGTTTTTTTTTTTTTCCGTTCAGATGCGGTCAGATTCAGACATTTACGCCTCAAATTCAGATTCAGATTCAGAGCCTCTTAAAAAACAAACACCACCTTTTTGAGACCTTAAATTCCTAACTTATTGAGCATATGTGATATATGCCCAGCATTCTGACTCCTACTGAGATCAGAGAAGTGCCTCCAAAATATCTGATTGATGCACCACATTATGTAGCAGGAAGTATTGTGGTAACTACAAGGGTTGGGTTACAAAATGTGAATGTGATTTTTACTTTTTCCTTTTCCTTCCATTTATTGCCTATACCATTAAAGCGCTGGTCTTTAGACACCGTTTGCATCAGCATCGACAAGAAATAAATGCTTAAGCAGAGATTAAGTACACGTGTAAGTGGTTCATCTTTAATGCTTAAGCATTGTGGTAACTACAAGGGTTGGGTTACAAAATGTGAATGTGATTTTTACTTTTTCCTTTTCCTTCCATTTATTGCCTATACCATTAAAGCGCTGGTCTTTAGACACCGTTTGCATCAGCATCGACAAGAAATAAATGCTTAAGCAGAGATTAAGTACACGTGTAAGTGGTTCATTCTGACCATATAGAACAGAGGTGTGTTTAGATTAAATTAACACAAAAGAATTATAATAATTATTTGTTTTGATAAAAAAAAATCTTTATCAAAGACGCATGGTTTGGCTCATTACCACCATATAAAGACCAACAAACTCAATACTGGCCGGGATCTTCTAAAGAGTAGGAGGCAGAAGCCTGTGAACTTCAAAGCACTTGCTGCTTGGCAGGAACCACATCGCATAAAAGACAGAAACGAGTCCGTAACTGCATAGCTATAAGCATTAAAGATGAAAACCTTCGATCCTTGGCTGTAAGCAATTTTAATTTGATCATGGGTATAATCCATGCATCCCAAAAGATGCTGAAAATTAAGAGAATGAAGAAAAGTATGACGATTCCACCATATAGTGATTTTGCATTAATTCTTTACAGATCACTAATAACTTAATAGTCGTGAGATTGATTATATTTTGGTTCTTTCTAATTTTATTACTAACCTAAAAGACCATATACACTCAGTTTTTTTGCCTTTACTTAATGTGTTCGAACCAGTTAAAGTACAAAGAAGAAAATAACTTTCTTCGTCCTCGATTCATTCTAGTAGTCATATCGCTAATGTTTGCTTTTTTATCTGTATCATTTTATGAATTTTCATCTCATTCTCTTGCTAATAGAAAACCAAAAGATACCCAATTCGTATATTCTTACGAGTCATTTGGTCAATAACTTATAGCTGTCAACATACTATGGAGTGTGCGCCCAACCACACCCTCAATGAACAGCAACTGACAAGATTAGAAGACTCCATACTTCGTATAAGGTAACATCAACCATTGGGTTTGTCTTTTGTCCATCCTAGTACAATTGCAGTCTCTTTGTTATATACTTCTATCAATTCTTGAAACTAAGAAACATCAAAAGTCTTTTGTCTTTGGTCCAGCTAGGTGCAAACAACCCTTAAGTGGCCACGCCAACCTCCTGAAAAGGGAGGGCTTTACCCGGTTTGAGTCTGTGTGGCGGTGGATTCAAACCCCGCGGATTAATCGGCTTTATGTAGCTTTTAAAATAATTTTCTAGACAAAATAACTATACGAAACCCAAATAGTCTCTGTATCGATAAGAGGACATGTTGTATGAGCATAAACGAGCTCATTAACCTTTATTAGTTATAGAAGCACCTCCACTAATTACGCTACAAGGTATACCTTATTTAAAGCAATTCAACTTGTAACTTTCTAGTTTACAACCCCAAAAAGAGCGTAACGAAATGTTGTTTCACAGATGTATAGTAATAACTATAGTAAAACATTTATCTACCTATAATAGATGTGTTGTGATATGGCCTAGCAGTATCATGTTTATGATCCGGGTGGTGGCTCAAGTCTCATGAAATTATATCAGCCCCAAACGTGTAAATCAATGTTTTAGTCTTCAGATACTTAAACGAGTGCTTAAAATTTGATTACGAAAAGGCGTTTGGAATCACTTATCTTTTCTGCTTACTGTTCAGATTGTTAGTATAAAATAAACTGCTCCTGATTATCTTATATGCTTATCTAAAGATAAAATAAATAGATTAGGTTAATACCTACTTGTTTCAATGTGCTTATTAAAAAATTACAATCTTCATACCTAACCGAAAACCCTTAAAATCAACTTGATTTATACTTTCTAACCAAACCCTTCTCGGGTCTTATTTAACGCATATAAGCAACTCATAAACACCCTCTAAAGTCTAAACAGTGGAGCACTTCACTAAAACTAAAAAATGGGCATTTTTTACATAAAACATAGAAAAAAATTTTTGTAATAAGTACTAACCAGAACAGCCTTATTAGCAGGAACAGGGACAGAATTAACGACAGGTTTACCAGAATCAGCATCAACAGCCACAAGAACAACATCACTAAAACTACAAGTGACAGTAGATCGATGAAGTGGTCGAGAATCCCAAAAGCGTAAGAAGTTGACTTTTGACTTAAGTTCTTCAATCTCACGTTTTAGTTCTTCCTCGGTCTCACTTGCTTCCTCGTAACATTCCCTACATGTTCCTGCGTCATCTGTGTCGTATTCTTCTTTGCAAGATACACATTTCATCATTGATGATTCTGATTCTGAGTTGTCGGTTGTGTCGGGTGACGGTGGTCGGTGGTGGTGATGTTGATGTTGATGGATGTGGTGACGTCGCATTTCTTTGTTTTTTTTGGAATATGTGTGGGTTTTGTTGGCTTGTGTTTGATAAAGTGTATGGTAGTGTTTTAAAACCCGCGCGGATCGAGTGATTGGAAGCTGGTTTTGAACGAGAAAACTGGTTGAACTGTGACCCAGTGGCTTGACTGAGTCAATTAGAAAACCGGTTTATAAAATATTGATGTATAGTAGAGCCGAGCCCATTTGGGTTGAGGCAATGTTTTTTTTTACATACCCGGAGGTCGAACCGGTTTTACTCTCGGTTCTTGGTTTCCAAACCGGATTTAAGAACCGGTCAATAAGATGCTTATCATGTAAAAAAATAAATAAATAAATACATAAAAATGATAACTATTTTTTAAAGAGAGGTGGTTTAGACACCAAGTATTAATTTGCATATAACATTCTATGCTATAAACAGTTGTATATCTGTTATTGCTGATTCTATTGCTTATTTTTTGATGTATTCTAATCGAAAATAAAAGTGTGCAAATCGATCTCCCATTTCAAACACTCTCCAAATCAAAGAAGTGATACGACTATCATCTAGTCCTTTAACTTTTCCTAGTCAGCACACACTAATTTTATACTTTTTGTTTTGAGATAATCATTTATAAGTGTATTAGTTTTAGATACTCGTGCACACACGTGATTTTAGGTTATATTTTGCCTTAAGGTATTTTTACATGTTTCATAAATGTTTAGTTGTAATTTTATGACGGAGTTACCTCTAAATAAGGTTGTGTTTTTATCTTAATTATCTTAACTGGTCAAACGGGGTATCAAATGGGTTTTCTACCCTGAAATGTATTATAACAAGGGATAGGAACCCGCCGCGCTGCGACGGGGGCCTTTGCCATTTGTTTTGGTTAGTGCAGGTGTGGAATAGCATGGTATTGTTATACGAAATCCTGCATTTATATTATGGCCGCTTGTCTTTACAGAAAAATGCATGTTTCAGGCCTAGTAGCGGGAAACATGTGCGGTAATAGCCCAATCGTAAGGTGCTGCAGGTGCCATACATATTACAATACTTACATCCTAACAGTTACTGTACATATCAGACCAACACGACTGTTTCTACATCATTATAATCCTTAAACAAAAAGTAACTACTAAGTATGTACTGCTGCTGCTTCACAGTTCCACTGGTGCTTATATTCTTTGATATGCTAAACCACCACCAAAGCTTTAGCTCTTCCCTATATGTTGGAATTGCATCTACTGAAGCAACAATTCAAGAAAGGACATAAGAAACACATATTAGCAGGCTGAACCTACCTGAACTCCAAAACTAATGCGCTTTGATCAAAGACAGGAGCCCCTTTTTTTGACCCATTCCATCGGTAGTCCGACTGGCCTAGTAAATAAGCCTGACATGATTACATTTTCATATAATGAGCATTAAATGATGTTGCTCACTGATTTGCAGGACTAACATTTTCAAGTTGCCCGTTAAAAATCTGTTCTTCATTAGAAATTAACCAAATGAGTTTGAAAAGAAATGAAATTTACACAGTATCATTATAACATTCTCAAAGTAGCATGTAAAATTACAGACCTGTGCGTGATCCTTTCAAAATCAAGGTTGTCTTTGGACCAAGGAAGTCTAGCATCATTGAACATATTCTTGCGGTTACCTGCATACATGATTTTTTTTTTGTTACAACTAATCAATTATAATACAATACATTAACCATTTTACTACATAAAATAACCAAAAACATAAACCAATTTGTGTTAGAATTTGTACCCCAAATTGGAGGTGATATAAGAACTCTAGCTCCAGCCTCCGGGGAATGGTGGCTCGCTTTTCTAAAAATCAAGGCATCTTGCCATCTTTATCTGATATTAGGCGTGACCATTATCCAAATTGCAGCCTCTGCAAAGTAAATGTCTTAAGAAGCAATAATTGTCTAATGATGCATACACATAAACTAAAGTACTCTTAATCATGTGTTCTCCATTGTAACCAACTGTTTAGGCATCTCAGTTACTATTCATCTATAGTTTTATATCAATCAAATTAACAATGACAAAAAACATCAAAGCTAATAACTATCTTTACGTACTTCTAATTCTTTCCTGCATACTCATTCAGGTATGACAAAAAAGTGTGCCAATATAAGAACACATGTGCCAAATGCACATGACAAGACTAATTTTCTGATGCTCTAACCTGTTTTGTTAATATTATTGAAAAATAAATTATATCATTAACACCAACGGTTTGCACTTCTTTAGTTTTTAAACCTACCTAAATTTTAGACCGTAAACCCGGGCTTTGGCTGCAATAAAGATTGGTTTAAGAAGCCGAAAGTATTGTCTCAAAATGTCATAGCATCTACATTTGTAATGCTTTCACCGAAAAAAAAATGTTTTTTGAAACCACATAAACTACCAAAGTACTATTTAGTCTTTCCCGCTTTAGGTAGCTCGAACATTATGTATAATTATAACGTTTCTATACAAAAAACGATGTTTTTTGAAATCTGGTTATAACTGTTTTAGAAAGAAAAAAATCATGCTTTGAAAGATAAGCTTTATCTTAAGGGCTTGTTTCATCGGATTCGGAGAAACATGCAAGCTTGCAAAGATTAGGTTTAAACAGTATGTCACATTACGGCGTTACGGACGTGTAAACTTGATACCTACCTTAAAAGTACAATGTATATATGATATGCTGAAACTTGATATTGCTCACCCTTTGTTGTTGCTTTAAAAGTAGTGTCATGTTACCACATTGGCCTTCTCTTCTCGGGGCTCTCCTACTGAAGCGTCACCACAACTGCAAGATGTATAAAGTTCAGTACGTAGGATAACAGATGTAGTTTAAGAAAGATAAAAGAAAGGCTGTAATTTACAACATGTGTATGGATATTTCTTGCAGTTTTTAATGAGTGTCTGCGACTCAAACTGAACTCCTTTAGCTCACAACCTTACTATTTGACTTTAGCTTCAGGGCTTCGTATGTTATCAAGCATGTTTTGAAATTAATTTGACAGCAAGAGAGTATGCTCATGTAATTTTTAGTAAAATAAGAATGGTGCAAAAATGAGTGACAAACTGTAACTACCTTTTTAACAATGGTCCAGGTAACATTTTCGTCACTTGTAGCTTAGGAGTTGGCTCCTTTACGTCCGGTGATGTGATTCTTTATGATTACAGCCTCCAAGACCTGACCACAACTCAACAATCCATCAAACATTAACATAAATTTCCACAAATTATGATCAAAACATACCAACACACAAACCAACTTTCCTAATTATTACCCGTTATATTAAACATACATACATTAAGAAAGAGGTCAAACATATTTATTAGAATGTATATTTATTTTTAAGGAAGCAAACAATTAAAACATAAAAGGTTAAAAAGAGATGAAGAGCAATACTTTAAATAAGGGCTGGTATTTGTGTCAGTCAAGAGACTATCGTCGCCGTTGGTCGGAACAAAGATTACATCACCGAATCCTAAAAAGGTATATTTAATCAGATCCTTCCAAAACCTACAAAAAGATTGACAAACCAGTCAACAAACAATCTTTATATAAAAAAAAATAAAAAGATACCGAATACACAAATCATAAAAAATATCATATGTTAAAGCAAAATCTTATAAATGCAACCTTTTTGCCAATAGCAGCAAACCCACCAAAAATCTACCCGAAATTCACCATGGCACAAATCAAACAAAACCCGTATAATCATTTTTCGAAGAATCAGAAAGAAAGACAAAAACCCAGTCTCCACCAACGAATAAGCTGCATACTGACGTATTTCCATAGCAACTATTAGACAGAAAAATTAAAAGCGCACTGGAAAACATACCAGCGATTTCAAACCGTCTCGCGGGTCTTTTAATTGACTTTAACTCTCCAAAACACCAAAACTTCACACCTATGAACAAAAACCAAAAAAAAAAGTTCCACTATTTAAGCAACAAAACCAAAATTAAACCATCATAATTAACCAACATCCAAACAGAATCAAAACCCACCTCCAAAAACACAAACCAAACTAAATCACATAAAAAGATACTCACGTATATTTTAGTATGCACTGACCAATCACTTTGGGGAAGAAAGATCGGCTACCAAAAGGAAACGCAGAAAACCTCCCGACGAAGGAAAGTCATTTACCGAAAACTTTAGAAACTGGATAAGCTTATACGGTATCAAGAGATCGAACTTATCCGGTGTATATGTATATTAAAGGCGGCAACATTTTGGGTTGGGCGGGCTCAAAGGTTTACTGGGTACTTCATTGACCAAACGTAAGCCTGCTAAGGCCCAAACAGTATTCACGAGTTGTTGAACCAATGCAAATAATAAAAGATGGGAAAATAGTATTATAATAAAATCTGGGAAAATGGTACAGCGTGAAATGATAATATAGTATATATAGTATATAATTAGTATATATAATAATATATATTAATTACTAATTATATATATATAGTATATATATATATATTATATAATATATATAGTATATATATACTATATATATATATATATATATATTATATATATGAGTGGTTATTCTAAAAAGTCCTTATATATAAAGAAGTGTAGGAATGATTGTGGGAGTGAATGTGTCACCCCCATGCCACATCATATGACACATATATGACCAATGTGTCACCCCACCCACCCACAGCCACCCACGCCCCCCCCCCCGCCGAAAATTTTTTTCCGCCACAAAAAATTTTTTTTTTGGGGGCCAAAAAAATTTTTTTTTCCCGCCAAAAATTTTTTACTGCATCACTGTTATAAACTTATCGTACTGCATCACGATTTATAGAAAGTTACTGCCATCACGTTTTACTGCATCACCAATTTATGATGTTTATCCTGCGCTCATGATGTTACTGCATTAATGGTTATAACGTTACTGCATCATAGTTACAAGGAAAGCTGCAATCTCCTAAAGTTTTCTGCATCTTATGTATGTAACTGGGCATCACAGTTACTGCATTCATGGGTCATAAAGTTATCTGCATCTTCATAAGTTTTCTGCAATCATACATGTATGTAGACTGCATCACATTATTAAATACGATTCTTTTATAAGTTTTTGGTGCATTCCTTTATTATAAGTTACCTGGCATCATAGTTAATCAGTTCAGTGCCTCAACTATGCTGCAGAACTTATAACCTTAATGCACAAAATTTATAACTTGTGATGCAGTAACTTTATAACTGTATGCATAAAAATTCGTATAACGTGATGCCTAAAATTTGGCGGGAAAATTTTTGGCCCGGGAAACAAAAAATTATTTTGGCCAAAAAAAAAATTTTTATTTTGGGCGGGAAAAAAAAATTTTTTTTTTGGCGGGGTGGGTGGGGTGGGGGTGGGGGGTGGGGTGGGTGGGGGTGACACCATGTCATATGATGTGTCTATGATGTGAGGGGTGACATGTCACTCCTCAGCAATCGCTTACCTCGACTTTTTATTATAACCGCATACCTATATATATATAGTAATATATATATATATATATATATATATATATATATATATATATATATATATATATATAAATACTCATGTACCTTTTGATCATCATATTTAAAAATGTTAAATTGTTGCTTTAAAAAGTATATTAATCTAATGATGAAATAATACAGTATATATTTAGCATTAATAATAAATGGAACAAAATGTTTTAGGCCAACTATCTTCAATTTATTGTCACTTTATTAAGAATTTTAATAAGGGAATACACCTTCTATTCATTGTATACTACCAAATAGGTTTTTATTATTATTATATTTTTTATCATAACAAAGTACAACAATGTCGCCTTGTATCTTTAAGCCTCATCAGAAACCTTCATCAGAAGCACCTCATCAGCAAACCCCATCAGAAACGTAACATCATAAAAACCTCATTAGAAAACCTCATCAAAAACGCAACATGGTGAACTGGTACCATGAGGGTACTGGTTTTTGGAGTTGTAATAAGATTTTTGATTGTGATAAGGGTACTTACTATAAGAGATTAACAGTCAATGTTAGCTGGGTAGTTTGGGTTGGATGGCTAACAAGTGGGTTATCCACTACAATTTGTATCTCTCTGATTGGCATAATATGAGTGAGGGCCTGGTTAAGAGGACCGCTATTATTGTGCTCAAAATGAGGGGTATATGATTGTCATGTTGTGTTACTTACCTATGCGGTTTCCCTTCCCCTGGTGCACTGGTCTTTTATGTATTTCTTGCAGGTTATCTGAGGTGATTTTCATATGTATGAAGATAGCTTTGCAATATTGCACTAACTTAATATATGAAGATGGAAGTAAGCTATGCCTTGGTGATTTCTATGTGTGCAGGCTGTGTTATGCTGATGATTATTCTATTTGGGGAGGTTTAGGGGTGAGGTGCACTCTTTTTGTCCTACCTTTGGTTTTTCCCTATGGGTTTTCCTTGGGTAGGTTTTTAAGGAGGCAATATCCCTTAAACATGCTGCATTGGCACTCTCCAGGTGGGTTGTTAATTATGTTTGAGGATATCATGGTGGGCTGCTTTGTTCTGTATGCAGTTTTGATTGGGATACTATGAAGTTTACCTTGGATGTTTTTTGAAGATATTGAGCTCAAGTTGTGCAAGTCTGGTGCTGCACTTTTATCTATATTATGGTTTGGTAACTCTAATTCCATTAGTCCTAGCAGTTTGCTTACTATGAGTTGTTATCATATGGTGATGTTTGGAGGTGCATCGGTTGGTCCCTTTGCATTTATCCATGTATTCAGAGTATGATAATGACTTGAGTTCAAGCTCTCTTTCCTGCTATGACTATGTTTTAGGGTTACCTTGAATGATATATTCTGCACTTGTATTTCCCATGTTTTTGTAATTCCTAGTTTTAGATTGTTTGTATTGTTTAGTGATTCAGTTTTGTTTTGTATCTGTTCATGGGATTTTGCTATTGGCTATTTGCCTTTGAAGCCAAAGTTAACTAGTTAGGGATGTGTCCTAATAGTTATTTAGCTTTGGGCTTCTTTTGTTGTTCTTGTTGCCTTTTTGGCCCTTTTCTTAATAATATTTACCTTTAAGAAAAGAAAAAAAACGCAACATCAACAACCCCTCCTTCATCAGAAACATTCACCAGCAACACCTCATAAGAAACGTAACATCAGTAACCCCTCATCAGAAACGTAATATGTCATGCAAGTTATTAGATGGTGGCAATTAGGTATCCTCTCAAATAATAATTCGCTTCCTGTATATCCCATTTTCCCATTTGGTTATTCTATATCACAACATTTTTTTTTATCAAGAACATACCTCCTTAGACACCACCATTGTTAAATAGTAAAACTAAACATCAATATGTATACTATTGGGCTGAGCATCGCATACCCAAAACCTACCGAGACTGAGAGGACCGACCGGATCCGGATTTTTTCCTTGTTTTGGTCTCGGTCAGGTTAGGTCTGGTCCGGTCCGGACCGGTCTTATGTAAAACCCGGCTATTATGCCTTCTTGGACTGGACTGACCGAAGAACCGGTCCTCGATCTAAAGTTTTGGGTTAGTTCGGTCTCGGTCTTGTCCGGTTTTTGACCGTTGATCACCCCTAATGTACTATCACTAGCATTGACAAAACGATATCAGAAAACCTCTTCACAAAGTTGTCAACTCTTTTGCAACCTTCAAATCCGTAAGCATAATTATGAGGCATTTGGTAGGATTTGTCATAAATGATGAACAGTTGAGTCACCTAAAAGAGAATGATTAAACTGGACTGCCATTAAATATTCATAAAAACCAAAATATCCAATCCCATCTATAAATTTAAAACATTTAATATCAAAGCCCATCTATAAATTTTAAAACGTTATGCAAAAAATAATCTACTAGTAGTAATTTTTTTTCTTTCCAAAACTTCATGCGTGCACGGAATCAAAAACTACTACTATGCTATGTAAAGTAACCCGAGCATTTTCAAGAAATTTACACTAAATTTCAATATTTTCTTATTTCTCTTCACGAAAAAAAGAACCCCAAATTTCTGTTACCAAATTCCTCGTATATTTTACCACAACAGGCCCTTAAAGTAAGTCATGCATTCACAAATGATTTGTGGAATTTAACAAGAGTTGCGTTTGACTAGTTAGAAACTTGAAACCTACTAGGGGCATTTTTTTAATTAAGTGGTTTAGAATGATATCTGGTTTACCCACTTATTTGAGAAAGAGGGGTTTTTGAAAGCGAAAGTGATTTGCACACTCAATTTACTGATTGTCACACTCACAGTACAAGAAGATAAAACAAAGTATATGCTTTGTACAACTACTTGAATCATAAAAAAAAGTGTCTCAATAAAAAATAAAATATAAATCAATTTGAAAACCTTTAAAAGAAAATAAGATTTGAACCCACTTAAAAAAAAAAGAAAAAAAAAAAACAACCCTTAAAGTCTTGCTTGATGGCTCCCTGAGCCGTTCAGATTGTGAGTGTTCTATTTCAAATAGCAAGTCAAATTCACCATGTATCTTTTATTTATATAATAAAGGAATTACATCATTTGGGAGTTTTTTTGACAAAACAATCTTATGGAAAAAAATTTGGACCAATAGGAAAGCTCGATTTCGACACATAGGCGAAATTGAGCAATATGATTGGCTAATAAAAAGTCAAAATTGAAATGATTTTGGTCAAACTTTAATAAATTTGGTAGAGAATTTGATTGTGAAAAAAACACATGAAAATATAGGTGTCAAATTTATGAAAATAAAAACTTAAAAAAAGAGGAGGTTATTAATGAAACATTAGTGGTTGAATTTTAAATATACTATATGGAGTTAAGTGTAAAATTATAAATCTTCATATTTTTTGATAACTTTAGATAATAAACAAATAACCCCTTACACTTTATACCCCCTACACTTTATAATATGAATTTTGTTTACAATTACATGAGTATTAGTATTGGCTTGAGACTTTCATCCATTAAACTTACAAAATTTTATAAATATACGAATTAGGTTTAATATAAGTTAAATATTTTTAAAATAAATATTAGTTTTAAACTTTCATCTATTAAATAATTTTTTACTATGTCATTAAATAAGGACTCATGTTATCCTATTTAAAAGTTTAATCTATGCGTACATGGATTTGAATATTTAATACGGCTAAATTATTATTAACGGAAATATACATATCAACGTCTCATGTAATTATTATTTAAAGTTTATATATGGATATCCTGTAAAAAACTTTATGGAGTATATTTTAACTTCATCAGCTCATTATGTGCTACTAAACTCGCATATTTCGTACAACATGATACCAATTGTTAAAAGTTAAACAACAACATCGACCATAACATCTACGTCTGCTAAATAAAAGTTTATATATGTATATATTTTAACTTATAAAAACGACAACGCTCGTGCTACTAAACTAGCACTTTTTGTATAACATGATATAAAATACACGCGATTGTACTTATAACAACGACTCGTGTAATTATTTTTAAAGTTTATATATGGATATCCAAAAAAATATTTTTAAAAAACTTTACGGAACATTAGATTATTAAGTGGGTAAAATCTAACTTAGGCTGATAATTTATAAGTTAAGATTTGACATTAATGACTTAAAGTAACTTTGAGCTTAATGAGACTGTTGAGGCAACATTATCAGGATCTCCTAATGTTTTAATGATGACAAATAAACCTTCAAAGCAAATAAAATAACAAACGTTAGCCAAAATTCCCCGTCTCACATGTCTGCTGCTGACGCGCCACCCACGCGTCAACGCGTGGGTGACGCGCCAGGCGACTGTGAATATCGGGACGAATTTTGAAAGTCAGTTTTCCCCTTACCCGACAAATGTGGATCTTTCATTGCAGGTATGAATATGATAAGTGCTTCATTTGGAACACTCGAAACGGGTTTTAGACTTAGAGAGATTTAAAATCACGACCTTTCATTTTTAACAAAACACCAACTCAAACGTTTTATCAAACGCCTCTAGCCAAGGCTTTTCTAAACTTAGGGAGCTTATATATTTCATGTAACATCACGTGAAAGCATCCATATGCTCATATCCCGTGATTACGTCTTCTATAATCACGTAACGGGTTTACTCCCTTATTGGTCAAACTAAGTCCAAGGTCTCTTTGCATAAACACATCCTTTCCTGCATGGGTTATGCTTTACATCATGGCAAAGCACTTGTCTTGTTTGTACCAAGGTGATAGTTGAGTACGTCGAGTCAATGGAAAGTCACGAGTTATGAAACTATGGATTCTCGACGTGGTGTTACATGGATATATATGTAACCTATGATTTTCTCAACTCATAATCTTAATTGTCTAAACCTTTTCTTCTTAATGACAATTAGATTATCTCTTAATCTTTTCTTAAACACATTTTCACAAAAGCCAAAATCACCAAACCTCCCACAATCTTTCCCAAAATCTTATCACCAACATCCTCTTACATATTCTCTTACACCTTATACAAAAGTGTACTCTTGTCTCCTCACAAACTCCCACACAATATTCCCTTCACTTTATACACTTTCCATACACCTTCCTTATACACACATATACACACCTTTCTACACACACACATCCTTACACATACATACTCACATATATACACCTTTACATTCAAAATACACACACTACTCACAACCATCTCATTCTCTACACACACTAGGCTCCTCCCCATCACATCCCAATCTTACATATTTTCTTACAATCCAACCCATTGCCAACTCACACACAACTCATCTTCTCCTCTCCATTTCATCACATGGCAATTAATAGGCTCCCTTTGATCCAAGCCATTCAATTCACTCAAACTCATCTCAACCTTCTATTTCACCCTCTTCTCCAAGAAATAGAATATCCTATAGCATATTCCCTTCTTAACCTAACCATGGTTCTCTTCCAACTCAACTAAGGTTCAAACTTAACCCAACCTTTCTCTTACACATACCACCCATGTACAACTCATCACCTTATCCCTCCAACACTTCTATTTCCACACATGGGGAATTATTTGAAAACCACACATAGGCTCCTCTTCATCTCAACCATCCAATTCAAACCAATTTATCTCAACCATTCATCTCACCCTTTCCCCCCAAGGTTGGAATATTCCATTGGATATTCTCTTCTCACCCAACCATGGTTACCTTTCTTACTCAACCATGGTTAACTTTTAACCCTCTCTAACATCCACCCTTTCTCATCAAGGAAAGCATATTCCTTTGGTATATTCTCTTCCTAACTCAACCATGCTTTCTCCTCTTACCCAACCATGGTTTGATTCTAACCCAACTTCTCTCATACACTTCCTTTCCAAGCAAAGGAATATTCCATGGCATATTCTTCTCTCCTTTCTATGCCATGTGTGGAATACCTAAACTACCCCTACCCAATTATCCCTTCTATCTTTCTCTCTTTGATAATTGGTTTACACCTTAAACATTCTTTTACTTCACAAATGATTTTTACAAATGACTATTTGAGTTGGTTGTCCTTGAGGATGAATAATATTAAGGTTTAGTGTGAAGTACAATTGGGGGTTTAGCAAGGTTAGGTATTTATAAGGCCAAACACCCAAACTTGGTAAAAATGTAACAGACCTCCTGGCGCGCTGCCCGCGCGTTGACGTGCGGGTAACGCGCCAGTCTCGTTAAATTTTTCCCAAGATGGGTGTTTGCCTATAAATACCCCACCTTGGCTCTTGTATTCCTCACCCCTTGAAAAACATTCTTTCTCTCTAATTTCTTTTCTCTCTACCCTCTAAGTCTACACATCTTGTGTTCTTAATCTTTCATTTATCATCTTTGAAAGAATACATTTTCCACAAAGGAAGAATCACAAGAACCTAATCCACTCTTGTGATTGTGTCAAGGGTCTTCTTCTCTATACCCTTTCTATTATAATCGAGTCACTAGGTTAGGTTAGGGCTTGATTCAAAGAAACAACATTCAATAATTCTATTTGTTTTGTAAGGGAAGTCTTGTGTCTTTGTGACCAAGCCTAGATCATTGGGGATCTAGTTTGAAGTCTTGTGTCTTGGTGACCAAGCCTAGATCATTGGGGATCTAGTTGGGGTTTGATACTTCCGGTGGGAAGTCTTAGTGGTCTTTGTGGTTAAGTCGAATCACGAGATTCTTTTGGGTGGTTTCCAAGGGCGGAAAACCGTTGGGGAGTAGCTCTTTCTTTGTGAGCACCGATCTTTGTGCATATCGGTGGAGTGAAGTTGTAACGGTTTGTAATCCACCAAAAGGATTATACTAGAGTAGTAGTATCGGTGTCGTGGATTCGCAACTGGACGTACGGATGGTATAAACCCTCCATCCCGAACCAGTATATATCGTGGTGTCTCTTTACATGCTTTATATACTTTGCTTGTGTTTTTGGTTGTGATTATTGTTGTATAACCACTTGTTGATCTTTGAGGCTTGAAGTCATTAAACTTCGAAGAAGCCGAAAAGACCATATTCACCCCCCTCTACGGTTCTACAATTGGTATCAGAGCGGAATACTCAAGTTTTTGAGCGTTAAAACCTTCCCGAGAAGCCGTTTTAAGTCAAAAACTTCTTTCCCAAAAAATCTAAAATCCTAACTAAGATTTTTGGTAAAGTGGAGTATAGATCCATGGCTCAAGAGAACTATGTTGAGGGGTGTTCTATGCAAAGACCACCTTTGCTAGAAACCAATGGGTTTTGTTTTTGGAAAACCCGGTTTGAGACCTATGTTAGGTCCAAGGATCTTGACTTGTGAGAGATCATCCAAAATGGCAACTTTGTTTTCATGATGCTAGATCCCGAAACCAAGTTGATGGTGGAGAAACCATACTCGGAACTAAAGGATAATGAGAGGAGAAGGCTTGTCAAAAACGATGAAGCAAGATGTTGATCTATAATGCTCTACCTCGAAGGGAGTTCGAGAGAGTCCATGTATGCAAGACCGCTAAAGAAATTTGGCATTCTCTCATGATTACTCATCAAGGCAATTCACAAGTCAAGGATTGCAAGATCGACTTACTCATTCAACAATATGAGAAGTTTTGATCTCGGATGAAGAAACCATTGACAATGGTTACGCACGGTTCAATGCTATTATCACAAGCCTCACGGCTCTTGATCCTAGCTTTTACAACAAGAACCATGTGAGAAAGTTTCTTCGAGCTCTTCCGGTGAAGTGGCGGCCGAAGGTGACGGCCATTGAAGAAGCCAAGAATTTGGCGAAACTTCCTCTTGATGAGCTTATCGGCAAACTCAAGGTCTATGAAATGATCCTTGAGAATGACAAGGCTACTACCAAAGACAAGAAAGAGAAGTTAAAGTCTTTGGCTCTTAAAGCTAAGGTTACTAGGGGACAAACTAGTAGCGTTAGTGATAGTCAAGGAGGAAGTAGTGAAGATGAAGACAAAGAAGAGATCAACTTGATTGCTAGGAACTTTAGGAAGTTCTTTCGAAAGGGTAATAAGTTTAGGGATAGAAATACCTTTGATAATGGGAGCAATAAGGATGTAAGAGGTAGTGATGATAGGAATAATGGTGTTAAAAGCCCAAGGCGTCAACGTACTTGTTACAGTTGTGGGGAAAAAACTCACTTCATAAGTGATTTTCCAAAAAAGGCATTTGTTGGTGGAGCTTGGAGTGATAGCGACGATGGTGACCAACCAGAGAAAGGTGCGGCATGTCTTATGGCGATTGAATCGCAAGAGGTACATCCTAAATTTTCTATTTCAAATAATGCTTTAAACATTCATGATTTGCAAAAGGAGAATGAGGAACTACTCAAAAATTATGAAGACGTGTTTAGAAAACTAAAATTAACCATTAAAGAAAAACGTTCTCATGAAAAAGAAATTTCTAAACTACTACATAAAAACAATGAACTTGAAGTTGAAATAAAGAGATTTGTCACTCTTCAAGAGAAAGTTGAACCATGTAAAAGTTGTGAAAGTCTCACACTTAAGGTTACCTCTTTGAGTGAAAAAGTTTCCAAACTTCAACAAAAGTCATTGAGTTTTACAAAATTCAAAAAGAGTGCCAATGATCTAAACGATATGTTGAGTCATCAAAAAGTGTCCCAAGATAAGGAAGGTCTTGGATTTTTGAAAAATGAGAAAACGACTTCCGAGAGTCTAACAAAACCTATTGTATTTGTAAAATCAAGCCAAAACGAAACTCCTAAAATTTCCGAGCCTGACGCGCTGGATGACGCGTCGACGCGCCGGAAGCGCGCCAGGACTCTGAGGAAAAGTGGAGTTTCATCAAAACGTTTTGTTAAACCTACCACTCCTCAAGCTCCTTTTGTAAATACTAAAGGTACTCAAACACCTATTACAAAAAATGAAACCCCAAAACAATTTTACAACCCAGTTTCATGTAGTGGACTTGGATACACACAAGCTCGAGTCGACCATAGACCTATCTTACCTACACCAAATATGAAACCTTCATATAATCAAAGACATTCTTTTCAAAACAATCAATCATCTTCGAGAAGAAATTTTTACAACAACCAAAGGTCTTTACATCATCAATATAACTCATACCAAAGGAGAGACAACTCCTACCCAAACCAAAGATTTTTTAGATCACACAACCACCAAAACTTTGGACCAAGTTGTCAAAACCAAAGTAACCTTTCAAACAGCCCTTGGTCTATGTTTTCAAACTACGGTCTTGAGACACTAAATGTCTTGTTTCATGACCCAAGGATGTTCAACTTGGGAATGTTTTATGCTAACCACAATGGACCCAACAAACATTGGGGACCAAGTTTTTAAGTTGTGTTTGATAGGAAAGCTTCAAATATGTGATTGCACCGGTCGATTGAATTATGGATAGTGGTTGCACATATGACCAATAGTTGAATAAGGCTTATGTCACACATAAAGTACTATGATGGAACCTTATCTTGTGGCCATGGTACTACATGTCTTCCATGAAATCAAGCTAAGTACTCCTTCTAAACTTATGAATCTTTAAATGCTTTAGCCTTGATGTGTCATAAATTCTAAGTGAACTTATTTGATGATATTTAACTTAAGTGTGTCACAACTTGATAACATAGGATATACCTTACTTGTTTTAGATCGTTATGTGCTATTTTGAGATTGTTGTATGTGACTACATGGAAATACTTGTTAGCTGAAGTAACTAAACTTACGAATGAAAACTAACTTATGTGCGACATATAGTATCATCTTAAATCTTAATCCCACTCCTTGATAAATTAAGTTTAATCGGTTGGATGATTGTAGTTTTTACATCAATGCATCATGTGTAGTTTGCTTAATTGCTTTATATGTATATGTAAGATCTTAAAGGAAATTCTTTATAACATATACAAATAAGTTAGATGCATGATTATGTTGCTAACAAGTTATGATTTTAATCAAAAAAGTGATAACATGAAGTTTGCTCACATGATTAAGTGTCTCTAGAAATAAGAATGGTTGTCATAAATTGTG
>LBNU01028967.1:228360-244616 GCA_014162995.1 Artemisia annua
CGTCACCCACGCGTTGACGCGTGGTCAGCGCGCCGGCCTCGGTAAATTTTTCCCAAGTTGGGTCTTGGCCTATAAATACCCAACCTTGCCTCTTGTATTCCTCACCCCCTGCCATTCTTCTTTCTCTCTAGATTCTTTCTCTCTAAACACTCTCTAATCTCTCTATCTCTAATCTTGTGTTCTTGATTATCACACTAACATCTTTAAAAGAACACATCTTCTTTGCAAAGGAAGAATCACAAGAATCTAATCCACTCTTGTGATTGTGTCAAGGGTCTTCTTCTACCCTTTCTACTACAATCGAGTCTCTAGGTTAGGTTAGAGCTTGATTGAACAAACTTATATTCTTTCATCCAAAAGTTTGTAAGGGAAGTCTTGTGTCTTTGTGACCAAGCCTAGATCATTGGGGATCTAGTTGGGGTTTGATACTTCCGGGTGGAAGTTTGGTAGTTGTCTTTGTGACACTTAGGTAAAGTCGAATCGTGAGATTCTTTTGGGTGGTTTCCGAGGGCGGAATACCGTTGGTGAGTAACTCCTTCTTTGTGAGCATCGATATTAGGGAATATCGGTGGAGTGAATTGTAACAGTTTGTAATCCACCGAAAGGATTATACTAGTGAATAGTATTGGAGTCGCGGATTCGCAACTGGACGTACGGATGGTATAAACCCCCATCCCGAACCAATATATATCGTTGTGTTCTTACTTACTTTATATACTTTGGTTGTGTTAGTGGTTGTTGGATTATTGTACAACCACTTGGTGTTCTCTTTGGCTTAAAGTTTTTAAACACCTAAAAAGCCAAAGAAACCGTATTCACCCCCCCTCTACGGTTCTACACTTTTGGTGTGCTTAACTTGTGCCCTAGGGCACAAGTTAGAAAAACTCATTGTATTAAATGTTATGTATATACTTAGTTACAAAAAGGATAGTTTAAACTCTATATAACTTATCTAAAATATTATAAAAACCAATCATCCTATAGATATATCAAAATGAAAATGTTTATATATTAGGACTAAGGATCAAATGAGAAGAATCCTTAAAATAAGTAGGATGAGAAATAACTATAACTACACATTAGAGATACATCAATTTAAATTAGATGCATCCCTAATTTTTTAGATGTATCATAGGGTTTTTCTAACTTGTGCCCTAGGGCACAAGTTAAGCACACCAAAAGTAAAATCGGGCCCACGAAAAATGACGTAGGAATCCACACAAAAGTACACTTTTTTATAATTTTGTATCGGTGCCGGAGTACTTTTATGTGCTTTTCGGTGTGTTTAACTTGTACCCTTAGAGCACAAGTTAGAAAAACCCATTTAATAAATAAAACTCATCCTAACATATATTCTTGGTCTCGTTTACACGGTTAAATTAACTATAAGGTTAATCTAAACATGCACCATGCTTAAGTAATGTAGTAAAGTAAATAGACAAGATATTTTTAACGTTTAATTCTTATTAGAAATCAATCAAAGAATTATATCCAAGTGTTCGCGGAATAAACACTTGGGATTGAAATGACAAGTATGTTGTGTGTTACTCCTCACTAAACTTAAGCTAAGCTTAAGTAGCAACAAATGGATCTGCTAAGCTATCTTAGGATCAGTTGCTATTTGGAGAGAGTAAAGATTGGTTTGTGAATGTCTAAGCATTAAGTGCACAAACTCCGCAACCTTTACTCTTCCTTATGACTACTATTTATACACAAGTATATTATAACCGTTATGATAAAGACAAAGATTACATCAGCCTAGTTGAGACAAAATACTTACGTATTTTGTCTCTGTTACATAAGTCTATTTTGGGCATAGGACAATAGTCCTTTCTGAGGTTAAGATATGACACCATCCTGAACCTTAACCATTCAGGGAAAGTTTAACTTTGGGAAGATATTTACAATCTTTGCAATTTCAAACGTTTCCCGCTTTGTCCCGCTCATTCTTCAGGCTTCATGTCTTTATCTTCAGTTATAAACCATTTGTTGTTTCAGTGTGGAGAAACTTGGGATTCAGTGAGTTATTGTCATCACTCACTGAATCCATCACCTTCTTCTTTGGCTTAGCTGCCAATCACTGAGAATCCGCCTCACTGAATGGATAACCTTTCTTCTTAGGTTCGTCCTGAGCATCTTGAAGATAACTCACTGAATTACTATTCATCCAGTGACTTGATTATGTTGAAGGTTGTCAAACACTTAGGTTATTTTATGTTCAAATCCTAGTTTAAGGGAGTTTGAGAATTCAGTGACCCAACATATATGTTAAACCAAATTATAGACCACTTACACTTTTATCAATATAGCTAGAAGATATGAACTTAAAAGTGGAGAGAGACCATTTAAGTAGATTGATACGATTAAAAATAAAAGTTTCGTTATAGCTTCAAAGCTTTTTTCCGAAACGCACGCTGCTGCAATGCGCATAGCTTTATTAATACACGTTTACTATAAAGAGCTAAAACAAAGATGTAGTTATCAATATTTAGATTTATTTTGAGCAAGTCAATATTTAGATAAATACGCAAATTTTTACGGTTCTCATTTTCAATACTAACAAAATGCGGGAGCCTTTTACTGTTTATTGAACAGTAAAGTGGAAAGGAAAAAGGCAAAGATTGTCCTTCTAAGTGTACGTGCGTTGCAGAAACAGTCATTGAAAAGTTTCAAAAAAACAACCCTGCGTTTTACATGCGATTATTGAAGTGGTCCTTATGTTAAATCCATGGGCTGTTTTTCTAACGGAAAATTACATACACACCCCTTCAGTTTACTTATGTTTATAAAAATAGTCCCAAATATTGCAAAAATTATCCTTTTCGTTATTTGTGATTACACGAACAATTCTTATATTAACCGCGCACCTTGCAGCGGAGCGCAGGTAAAAAAACCCTCGTTATAAACAAGTTATCATAAAAAAACTATATTATGCCGATCGGTAACACTATATGGTTAGGGAGGTGGGAGTGGGTGCCTGAAGGCACGTGAGTGAAGCCTTCATCCACGGGAACACCGCCGCCTCCCCCATGATCATGCACGGGATCCATCATGTGAGTGAAAGTTTCATGCACGGGAAGAATTTTTTTTTTTGAACGTTGCAAAGTAAATTTTGACCTTTATAGAGTAAAAGAAGTGAGTGATGGGTGAGTGAAGTGTTGCCTCTAAAAATATGGGTGAGTGATGCAAAAAATGAGTGAATGATGTGGCATAAGGGGATTGGTTGGGAGTGAGTGATGGGAAAGAGAATGGGTGAACCACTCCCTCCCCCTTAGCGATTGTTCAGATGAGGTGAGTAGTTATGAAATTAGGTGACATAAGTCGTATGTAAGTGCCAATGATTGAGTTAATAAATGAAACACATGTCAATCAAAGACAGGTTTAATTTGAAAACAAATAATGATTGGGGCACAGAAAGTGAGAAATGATATGTTGTTAGGTAAAGCAACATTAACTACTACAAGTTAGAAAAATGATATTCGTGCATAAAATGGCATAGATTTAGGATTATATTTAGATCTCTATATCCTCCTACAAACAATCTTTATAGCCTTTGAATGTTGTTACTTACACGACATATTTCAAGCGGCATATAATTAATTAACTATTCAAAATAATGAATTAAACATGTACACTAATAAACATTAGTTTTGTCTATTATATATTTTGTTTTAAATTACAGCCTGATGTTAACAATAAATCTTGAGCTTAGTTAACTTTACCTTAATAATTCTGCAAGACAATATAACATTTACTAATCATCTAGTGATACATTTTTCCAACTTCAAATTAGGAATGTAATCGAGTCAAACCAAGCTCGAGCTTGACAAGGCATGAGCTCGGCTTGAAAATATAATATAAGCTCGAGTTCGGCTCGAAAGCTCGATAAGCTTTAATCATAAGGCTTGAGCTTTGCTCGAGTAAGATTATTCGACTAAAAGTTGAGCTCGATTTAAAAAGGTTGACTTTATATATCATTTTGTTTGAAGCCAAACTCATCAATCAACCAAAAGAAATGTGATGAACTCAAAATCTAAGAACTAATCGATTATAGTTGCAAATATAACCATGGAAGATACAATATATCATAATACAATTATTAGAGAGCATTAAAGTTTGAAAAGTATTAGCACCTAGATTATGTATGTATATTTAAATATATATGTATATATAGGTTTGAAAAGCTTGATAAAAGCTCAAGCCCAACTCGATCGTTATGTGTTTCGAGCTTGATTATTAGGCTCAAACTCGATAAATGCTCGGCTCGATCGATTCAAACTCCAACTCGAGCATGAATTGCATAATAAAATATTGACTTGTTTGCACCCCTACCTAACTTATATATAACTACCGTAACAGTATTGTTTTTTGAATCGAGTTATTTTAGAAACCAAAGATTGCTCACATACCAAGGGACTCATCCCCACCATCCATCTTCCCTCCCTCTTTATTTGATCTAATGGTTGAGATTAAAAGCATTTTAATATTTCACTCATTTTTTATAATTTAAATATATCTTAAACCGTTAATCGTTAAGCGAAAATAATTACACCATCGCGACGAGCATTTAATTACCTTTCTATAGACAGGCAATTTGATATACTTTCGACAAAAAAAAAAAATCGTTTTTTTCACGTTTTTTTTTTCCTGACCGAAAAAAATATCACATGTGATATTACATATAACATGTGATATTAGTGTAATATCACATGTGATATTTTTTTCGGCCAGGAAAAAAAACGTGAAAAAAACGAGAAAAAAAAATTGTCGAAAGTATATCAAATTGCCTGTCTATAGAAAGATGATTAAATACTCGTCGTAACGGTATATTTTTTTTCGCTTAATGATTAACGGTTTGAAAAATATTAATATTTGAAAAAAAAGGATGAAAGTGGGTTTTTTAAATTGTTGGGATTAATCTCATCCATTAGATCAAATAAAGATGGAGGGAAGATGGATGGTACAGATTAGTCCCTTTGTATGCAAATAAAGTTTTGTCCTCAAATGATCTTAACTATTGTTTTTTACATAAAAAATTTGCCCAACTTGTATCATCACAATTAACAAATTTATGCATGTTTAATTTTACGTAAAATATCTTGTCTCTACGTGAGATTATTGTGAAAACGCGATTGGTTTCTTAAACAATAAAACGAAATAGATAACTCATTTATTTAACTCTGACATTAAATGAAAGCTATTTAGCATAGTAAAGACGAATTCCAAAAGAGGAAAATCAAATACTTTTGCATAATTAATAACATTAATTATTCATGTTAATTGCCCTATTGTCAACTTATTATCATCGGTATTCTAGAACCCATGTTTAAAACAAAGCTTCGATCGATACAATATATTGCCCGAACATCATATGCATGACATCAAATTTACTATTAACTCATTTAGAGGATTGGGTGTGCTCAAGAGCTTAGGCTCTTCATTTGGGTCTCATACATGCCACATCATCCCCACACCTATTCACAACTAACCTCATCCTCACCAACAACTAACATCAACTTCTTCATTTGGGCCTCACCACTTACAACTTTATTTTTTTTTTCATTTCATTAAATAAAATTAATTCATTTAACTAATTAATAAAAATAATAAAACACACTAATTTTATTTCATCCAAATTAAAACGTTACAATACGATACGGTNTACGAAAATAAAAACATACGATGCGAGAATAAAAAAACAACACATAATACTAATAAGAAAATTAAACATTTTATTCGTCGTCGTCGTCGTCGTTGTCACGAGGGAGATTACTGTATTTCTTTGTTATCAATGCTTGTCTTTGGCGAATGATCCTTGCTCTTATCGGGTCATTAATCATGCTCGGATCTAACATGAGCAACTGCATTTCCTGCATCTCCAACACCTTTTCCTGTGCCTCCAACATCTTCTGTTCTTTCTCCAGCATTTTTTGCTCTTTCTCCAACGCCTTTTGTTCTCTCGCCTTCTTCACCTCCAACATAGCCACTTGAGCGTCTTTCGCTTGCCCATACTTTTCGGATAGTTGTCCCGAAAAAGTATTCGTTTGACTCCCACCGGAGCTCGCCGCGCTCGACGTTTCCGACTTTTGTTTCTTTCCAGGTCGTCTAGTGGTTCTTTCGGGACGAGGTCGCTTGTCTGGCCCGAATATGTCATCAAGACATGTAACGTCTATGGGATCTTCAGCGGCCCATTTCGGGCAATGCTTCAAAACATCCCAAACGTGTTCATAGTTGAAACCCCTCGTACCAAAGCGTTCTTCAAAGCTCTTTTTTGCATTCTTGATTTGATCATGATCATTTTCACCACTACGACGGCCAATATGCTTATAAATAGCGTTAAATTTTTGGCAGTCGCCATTTAGACTCGACCATTTACCGGTTAGCATATTTTTAGTACGAGGGTCACCAACAGTTCGCTCATTGAACGCTTCATGAATTTCGTTCCAAAAGTACTCGTCACTTTTGCTATTCCCATTTCTTCGTCTTGGGAAGTTTCTATCCACGCTTCCGCAAGAAGCTTTTCTTCTTCCTTGGTCCATCTACGACTAACACAAGTTTGACCGTAGTCTTCCAAGTCATCATCATCGTCGACGTCTAAATCAACAACTTTTTTTGATTTTTTGGCTTTGGTTTTTTTGCCTCATCCTTTGGCCGGTGATCGTGGCTTAGGTACTTTAAACGGTTGTTGGGGTTGTTGTGGTTCGAGTTGTTGTTGTGACGGAGGATTAGGAAAATTGGATGCAACATTCGGGTTATAAAATTGGGGTGTCGGATTGAATTGGCCTTGAGATGCGAATCCTTGTTGAAACACATATTGTTGGTTACCATAAATTTGTTGTGGATCGAATTGTTGGGAACCATATGGCGATTGAGGAGAGTTATTTTNAATTTCTCTTGAAGCATCAACAAAGTCTCAGCAACAGAGTTATCACCTGATCCTGATCCAGCAGTAGAGTTCTCACAAGCAGTAGACTCTTGAGCAGTAGAGTCTTTAACTTGTATAGCCTTATCCAGAACTGCTTCATGATCATTCTTATCCACTACCACATAACTATTTACATTATCACCACTGCCAAATGTACTCGTTCAATGCTTTTTGTCAGAACTTGGGCTTGCCGTGGAAGTGAAGAGGGTGGAAACAACGAGCTTCGGCGAGGGGGCGGTGTGGCGGCGAACCTCGGCGAAGGTGGCGAGCTCGCCACGTAGAAACGGCGAGGGGGTGTTCGCCACCACACCCAGTGCTCTTACAAAGAAAAATTCAACTAGTGTCATAAGAGCTTATTATTGGTCGATTTATGCATGCAGGTTGACTAATAATATATATGTTGTTGGTTGATCAGTCCATATAAATCATCTATCAATTTTCAGATTTTGTATATATAATGCAGCGAGTGATTGACCAATAAATTAAAGTCCCAAGTGGTGAGGTTTTTTTTAGCTATCTAATTGTATTAGTGACCACATTATATTCATTTTTCAATAATTTAAGTTCTAACCCAACAAAAGTCAGCTTTTTCATTTTGAAGGCAAGTTTGACCTCAAAACATACTACTAATTTATTTTGATGATAACGTTATTTGAACCAATTGTAGTTTATAATACGGAGTATATTAGTATATATAAATTGAGAGTTTTTAATTAAATTATTTTTACTAATTCCACTTGAAGATCAAGGACATAGTTACCATTTTTTAAAGTTTATGTCTCCATCTTTTCTAATATTCTGATCAATAATACAATACAAAAGAACTGAGAAGTGTCAAGTTTAATTTTTGCTACGTGTAAACAACTCTGAAGTTGTCACGTCACGCTCATGAAAAGGGAGATTTTACCCGGTTTAATTTTGTATGATGGTAGATTCAAACCTTGTGAATTGGTCAGTCAAAAGAGTAAAAAATGGTTACGAGAAATATAACACGTAATAAATAGGTTTGTCTAAACGGTGCCTTTGGGGAAAGGTTTAACGTGATTTTAAAATGAAACTATAAGTTTATTGAATTAAAATCAGGTTAATTTCTGGTAATTTATAAGTTTAACTAATGTGTAATAAATGAAATTTACAATTCAAAAGAAAAAGTTTTAGTTTAATTAATACAATTTAACTGTTGCCCTTCAGGTGAATTGTTATACAAATTCATAATAAAGATTTCCATAGAACGGAAAATGAAGACTGAAATACTTAATTGGACCAACGAGAATGCACCGGTCTGTTTATGTGGCAAAATTGAGCATTCCTATTGGCCAATAAAACTCAATTTGGTCAAACTCATCAAAAATCTATCCAACAATATATATATATATATATATATATATATATATATATATATATATATATATATATATATATATATATATATATATATATATATATATATATATAAAAGCACGTAAGTCAATTTTGTAAAAGAAAAACATAAAAAAAGAGGAGATAACTAATAAAACTTTATTGGTTAAATTTTATATAAATTATATAGATTTACATACTTATTAGTTTACATGTTTTTTAATAACTTTATAAACTTAATGATGCGGATAATTGTAAAAACAAGAAGTTTTACAATCCTTCTAGGTAGTGCACCTAACCGTTGTAGTGTAGTATCGATAAGACACAATGGATTGATCATTCTCTAGGAGAATAGTGTTGTGAAAGCTTGAAGTGTATGACGAATTAAGTCTAAGGGTTGAAGGATGATTATTTTTATGTTTTTATATTTTTTAGAAAGCAAAGTAAAAATCTCGGGGTTTGAAAAGTTTGGGTTTATACCACTAATTAACAAATTAAATTAAATATGCAGAAAAGTAAATTGGTAAGAACTCGTATGATAGATAAATGTGTTTACTTAGAATTTTAATACTCCCTAGTTATATCATATTGATTAGTCGAATTGTCACGACCTTGTTTTAATTACCGCGTTCTATATCAGTCGTAGGGTGGTGCCAAATTCCCTAATTCTATGAATGTATAGAACTCGTTAAGAATCTTAATGTCAGTGATCGCAATTCCCAACGATGGAATATGTAGAACTCGTTTAAGACTCTTAATGTCAGCGATCGCAATTCACGCAATACATACAACGAACAAACCATCTACTGCACTATAGTGGAGCGTTTAATCGGACGTTCAAGCAGTCATCCTAAGATCTAGCCAGTTTTCCAACTCCTAACGCGATAATAACTAATTAAACAAGAGACGACAATCAATAATCAATAACTAGGTTTCATAATATGATAATATCCTAAGCAAACACTAATAAATCAAGCCTAGCATGTTAAAGAGAAATGAAGATAAACAAATAATCACACAACACATAGACATATTGTAATGATTAAAGATTGAATAACTTATCTTCAATAAAACATGTAGTTATGAGGGTTAAAAACTCTTACAAAAGCTGGTAAATTCGTGCACCAATGGTCTCTCCAAGATCTTACAATTATAATGGAAATCAAATATATAGGATTACAAATGTGACGACATCACCTTAAGGGTTGTGACACCGTCACGCTTCACTTTTCTGGTTTTAACGCCGTCAGCTCTAGACCGTCACTATCCTCTAAGGCGTCAGTTGTAAATTTTATAACTGGATCAACTTGGTAACTCTTCAAGTGACGGCGTCACGTTGTAGTTGTGACGCCGTCCCACCTCCTTTTGGGACGTTTTCTTAACTTTGTCGTTTTCTTCGTTTTCTTGTCCAATCGAGCAAAAAACATGTCAATTTCCAGCATGTTTTACACCTCATCACTCAAATAGAAACGATTTAGGGTAATAAATGATCGAATATTTACGAGTTTAGAGGTTAAATGACCCTTTAAAATGCATGTTTTACACCTCATTACTTAATAAATACCCCCTAGATTTTATACCATCTCTTTCTATTTTATAAAAATACAACACTTTGTTGTTGTTATTTATAAATATATTATTATCAGTATATATTAAACTAATTTATTTGCAAGAAATTGTAAATATTGTGATATGCAAATGAAAAATGAGATTATACATATACAACTACTCTGTTATTCCTCTTTATGAGATTAAGTAAAAACCGTCTTAAATTATTATTGACTGGATATAAATATTAAAATGAAGGCAAGACCTTACACATTACTATGAGATGAAAATAACTAGACGAGATTCTACATATAACAACGACAAATATTTTTCAAGGTCAAAAACAATAATGCCTAGAATATGATATCAATAGTTAAATTTGAACAAGATCAACATTAAAATCATGCCAGTTAAACAAAGTCAAATTCTTCATACAACAAATATCGATACAAAATATTAATCGATATTAAACTATAATAAAAATATGGAAAAAACTTTATAAAAATATTTTAAACATTACAAAATCATGGATTTATAAATTGATATAATATTTAACTTTAAAACAAAGTTATTGAGATATTATTACTTGTTATACTATCTGTCCAAACTTCATACTCGCACAAATCTTTTATATAATAAAACAAAACCCCTGTTGGGAATTTTTCATTTAAAAAAAATGGAACCATACTTTATTTAGTAATAATTTTATTTAAAAAAAAAAGATTATTTTCTTATTAAGTAACATTTTATATTTATCCATAACACAAGTAGAAGATAAATACAAAAAATATAGATAAGATATTTAAAAAAAAATTATTTTCGTATTAGGTAACATTTTATATTTATCCATAACACAAGTAGAAGATAAATATAAAAAATATAGATAAAATGCAATTAACAATAAGATTAAAATTTTTAAATATTAATTTGAAAAAAAAAAAAAAAAAAAAAAAAAACCCGCGCGTGCGCGGGCATTATAACTAGTTCTAAATACAAAGAATAAGCAAAATAGTAGTTAAGAAAAAGCACCAACCGGGCATCATCTTTTTATTTCTTTTCTTATTTAATCTCATATGATCTAGTTATTAATTACCATTTATCATCATGAATCTCATGGTAAGAGACGGACATGTATGAGGTAAAAGGGTATATGCATATGCATATTTTTGAAAATCTTTCATGGTGTATAAGAAGACAATATTTTGTGAAAACTTAAAAATTGGTACGAACCCTACTTTGTAAAAACTTAAGTAACACAAACAAATAAATCCTAATTTTTTTTTTCGAAAATGCATACCGTATGTCATGTATGTGTCGCCACTGTCATGATACGCTGTTGATGGTCATGCAATTTTGATCATACGCGCTTATGCTTTCAATGTGACTGACGTAATACATTTAATTGTCCATTTGGCTAGTAGTCATTACGCATTCGGTTTTATGTTTTCTCTTATTGTCACAGCTTTTGTTTCATGTATTATATAAACATGTACAGAGTAATTCGTTTGATAAGGTGATCATCACGTTAGATATCGAAACTCTTCTTATTATGCTTTTTATGAGTTTCATACTTCTACCTGGACAATACGTCAATACTATCCTTAGAACAACTATGCCCTACTTTTGATTTTTCGAACTATTCCATTTAGTTCCCATAAACAGTTAACAACATTGCTATGAGATAAGTTTTAAAGTGTCGATCTCTAGATTATACTTGACTTATTGACGAATTTCTTCTTTTCTGCAAAAGCAATGAAAAAAGGGTATTGACGGGTGGAAATATACATAATATCGCAACTAAATTGAACAAATAAGAAAGCTCAGAACAACGCATGATAATATAAAAAACTTTATTAACCAATACAATTATAAAAAAAATAAATAAATAAATAAAGTAAAAAAAAAAAAAAAAAAAAAAANAAAAATAAAAAAAAAAAAAAATCAAAAAAAAAAAAATAAATAAAAAAAAAAAAAAAAAAAAAAAAAAAAAAAAAAAAAAAGCAGCTAAATTCCACCAAATTAAATACTATCTAGTACAATCTAATTACCATTACATATAAATCTTATTATGAACCTAATGTTCGATCAGTTTGTTTTGAAAAAGTTTCTTGAAAGGGCACTAGCAAGTTGCTAAAACTGTAAACTAAAGATTACACAAGCGTTCTTTGATAATAGATCCATTCCAATGGTCCAACCATGTTTTGAACTCGATGCCCAGCCATATTGCACAATTCCATATATTTATGGTTATCATGATACATTCTCTTCAATCGTTAAAAACTCTCTTTATATATAGATAAGATTAGCAGAGATTTTTTAACGGCAAAAAGTTTGTGCACATTATTTAGCACACTTTAGTAAATTGTCCTCGCATTGACTTGGCTCTACCACCTACGATAAAACACATAATAAAAAAATTAAATTGAAATGACCATCAACTTTTTTTGAATAAAAAAGTGGCCATCATTTTCGTACATGAATTGTATTCTATTATTAGGGCAGAGACTAATTTGGATCCATTGAGAAAGTAGCACACTAACGAAGACACCTCACGTAAAAAAGGCTCTACCTTGTGGATATATTTTAATTAATTGGCACATATAACTCAATCTATATAATTTCAGTAATATATTTTTAGAAGAACCTGTCCTTTACTATGAAAAAAGTAATAATTATTGCTTTATATTTCAAAGTTTGTAGTTCACGAGTATAATTTATTTTGTGTTAACTTTAATGACTATAATCTTTACTAATTTGATGATTATATAAATCGGTCCGGGTGATATTCTATCCATCTCTAACGTAATAACTAGGCGAGATTAATTCTCTTAGCTAACATGTAAACAAATTCACGCATCGAATATATGGACACAAATTTGCCCAGATAGCATTAAATCATACATGCAATACTATTTTTTTTTTGCGGAATTGATTTGATTAAATCTAACGAGACATTAGAGAGCAGAAAGAAATTTACAGTGTGAGAATACAAGCGTCTAGCTTCTCAAGTTGTTATAATAGTACTATTTTAATCCGTTCATAGACTCACAATAATAGATTACATGTTTTAATTTGATCCAAACTCATTAAAGTTTAGTTACTACTCACTTTGTATAAATTTGTTTACACCACCTCTATGTATCACATTACATTAATCGATCAGATTAATCAACAGCTAGCTAAAAAGTTTTTTGAATTTTCGTGAACGAAAAAAATAATTGTCCTTTGACTTGTGTAGCTCTCTTTTGAAAAGTACAAAACAGTTGTATTCTAAACATCCACAAGTCTTCTTCTTAAGCACATAAATCCAACCTTCATTTCCCCCACAACTATCATCAATCTCTTTTCTCCATTTCAAATTACAAACACATAAAACCATATCAAAAGAGAGATGGGAAGAGCTCCATGTTGTGACAAAGCAAATGTGAAAAAGGGACCATGGTCACCTGAAGAAGATACTAGGCTAAAAGAATACATACAAACCCATGGCACTGGTGGCAATTGGATTGCTCTCCCTCAAAAAGCAGGTATTTGTTTAGTTTCTATATATGATTCTTATATTCGTACCAACAGGCCTTTGGTCTAGCGGTATATAATATATTCTACTTATCAAGAGGATGATTGAGTACTTGTTTAAAAATTGTTGACAAGTGTTTGTTTCTTGATATTTTTAGGCCTTAAAAGATGTGGAAAAAGTTGCAGATTAAGATGGTTGAACTATCTTAGACCAGATATTAAACATGGTGAATTTTCTGATGATGAAGATAAAGTTATTTGTGCCCTCTTTGCTAGCATTGGAAGCAGGTACACTCTCTTTAAAATAAGTAATTACGGAGTATTAATTAGTCTAGTTTTGTGTAACCTTGTGGCACACCATGTTGCAATAGTTGCTTTTGTAATACAAGCTTTTTATGTTAAAAGTGTGGTACTAAATACTGTAATTGTAATGCTAATATAATAAGTGAATGTGGTTGATCAGGTGGTCAATAATGGCAGCACAATTACCAGGAAGAACAGATAATGATATCAAGAACTACTGGAACACAAAGTTAAAAAAGAAGATGATGATGATGAACACCATAGTCTCCATGCCTGATATTAGAAAACCATCACTTTATAATCATCTTCAGTCTTTGAATACCTCAACAAACTACAGCTACCCATCATTATCATATTTTCATAATAGTACTGCTCCATTATCATCATCATATAATATGTATAGTCCTAATACCAATTCTAGCTATCATGATCAAACCCTATCTATCTCATCAAGCCCTACACAAACTGTTTTACAATCACAAGAACATGGGCACCTTGGTTTAGGTCCCATGGAAAGTTACCAAGGAGTAAAAGATAGCTCAAACCTTGTTAGGTTTGGAGGTGATCAAGCTAGTTGTAGTTCTAATTCTGATGGGAGTGGTCATTATGTGTATGATACTTACAAGGAATTTGTTGGGGGTTATGAGAAGGAAAAAGGGTATTATGAGGATGCTTCATTGGACTCAAGTCTTGAGGAGATTAAGCAGCTCATTAGCACAAATCTTTGCAGCAGTAACATTGATAACAATCTCAACTTTTTTGTTGATGAAACCAAGGAAGTAGAAAAAGTTATGTACTACTAGTCATGACATCACCTATGGATGCCCAACATGGTCATCATCATGATGACCATATTCATCATTATCATCAACACATGATCTCTAGTACTAGGGAAGACCAAGTTTGTGAAAATTTTATGTTTTTTTTCCCACTTTTTATTTTCTTTTTCATAATTTTCTTATTAGGGCAGTTGAAATGGTAAAAAAGTGTTCATTTTGTTCATCTCTTTCCTTTTGTTTTTCTGCATCATTACTAGTATATAGAGCCTCTTAAACCATAGCTATTGTATGATTTATGATTCATTCAACATCATAACATGGAACATGCTTTTCATACACCTTTATTTTACTTGGTTATTTTTTGATTTCACATATAATAATGTAAACAATATTGTCAAGCCCAAGAGACTTTGTAAATTAGTAGTATCTTTTAATCGAGTTGATGTTGATCCTAATCCCATATTTCTTAAGAAATTTTAAGTTGTATAGCATATAAAACTATTGGTTTCCAATAACGACATATCATGGACATACTTAACGTGCAATTAATCATAAGTTATTAGTTTTTATTTTGGTTTACGTTGACGTTGTTCCAATGCGATTTAAGACTTCAACTAGACAACCAAGCATATCTTGGTTTGAAGTGACATTGATCCGAATCTGTTCAAAATTTGGATTGCAATAAACTAATATTGAAAAGGTACTTATCACGCGTTAATTAATCAAAGATGTTTAATTTAATCTTCACATTATGTTAAAAGAATATGTATATTGGTAAAATTAATTCATTATCCATGTGAACTAGCCAACCTTCACTGACTATCATACCCACTAGAAAACAAAAATCTTGACTAGAAAAATGAATTAATTTAAAAAACGTCCAACTTGGGGAACAAAGATTTAGAAAATTGACATAAAGAAAGCCATCACAGAAGCTGGAGATGAAGGGAAAGAGTGTAAAAACTTCAAGATCATGGTTTTATTAGAATAAAGTAAAATAAAGATACATAAATCAAGGGTATATTAGTTCCCATCACAATTTAAAATAAAGTTAAAAAAATCATTTTTTAAAGATGAATGCATTGACCTTCTAATGAAATTTGTTTGTTTCTGGTATTAAAAAAGTTAAGATGGCTCAGTGCCAGCTAAATTTAAAGTTTATTCTAGAGATTAAGCAAAAAAATTTGATGCTTTAGTGGAAGAAAAATTTGCCTTTTTGAGATGTCTTTTCTTGTTATGTGCAAAAATGTCAAAAGGGGTTGTACCTAATAGAACAAGTTAGAGTTTGTGGCATAGATGTGCTGTGTTAGAATCATGTGTCATGATCTTGTTTGTTATGCTTATGGAAATGTGTTTATGTTTAATTGTATATCCTTGTCTTCAAGAATCTTGAGGCTTGCACATACCATCCTACTAGTAACAACAATGTTTCTAGTCTTGTTCCTTACTTTTCCAACCTTCTTCCCCCACCATGACTGTTAATGGAATCCTTGGATCTTGTGTCTTGTTATTTCTCCTTGTTTTCCTAAGTTAGGAAAAGTTAGGGTAATTCTTGAGAAATGATAGAGGGACCTAATTGTAAGCATAAAAACATATTGCATCATCCTGATGGGTTGTAAAATAAGTAGTTTCATGTCTGCAGTTATCAGGATGATATCACGTGTTTTTAGACTTACAATTAGGTCCTTCTATCATTTCTCATTCTATAAATGCCCTCAAAATGAAAAATTCTTTGCCCTCCTAACCTTGAGGTATTTTTTTTTTTTTTTTGTTTTTTTTTTTTTTTTTTTTTTTTTTTTTTTTTTTTTTTTTTGTTTTTTTTTTTT
>LBNU01028967.1:244758-278765 GCA_014162995.1 Artemisia annua
TTTTTTTTTTTTTTTTTTTTTTTTTTTTTTTTTTTTTTTTTTTTTTTTTTTTTTTTTTTTTTTTTTTTTTTTTTTTTTTTTTTTTTAAATTTCGTAATGTAATATATTTTTAGATTTAATGTTATGGTTTTAAAAAAAATGAAGTATTTGTTTTAGTTTAGGGTTGAAATTGAAAATATATGAAAAGTTGAGTTATTGTGAGTTAAGGTTGAGTTATTGATGTGGGTGTTTTTTGTGAGTTAAAGTTAAAGTGTTAAAGCTGATGTGGCGCTGACGTGGCGCTGAGTTATTTGATAACTCAAGTTATCACTACGGATGCTCTTAGGGACATTTTCTAGCGAAAACCAATTAAGTCGTTCCATTACCGCCATAACACCCAAAGCTTGATGTTGTCAATTATGCCTCAAGAACGTCCTTGTAGATATACCCATTTCAAGTAGAATAATATTTTTGACGTGAGATTTATGCTTCTGCAGTTTTCTGGGAATCTTGTTATATAAAATCCCTCCACTTAATTATTCTAAACAAACTAGCAATGTACTAACAAACTTAGTATATATATAACGCCACAAATTTTCCTCTTCCTATCTTGCAAAATGAGCACTAGCTAACCCAAAATTTTCTCATTATACATCATTCTATTGTACACCCATGATAAAACAACGGGGCAGTTTATCCACACCCTCCCATAGGAAGGGTATTCAATCATTGGATGCATCGCGGGCTTGTACGGTGTGCCAGTTGTACGGTTTGAACAAACCGTCCCTGATGTGAGAACATAGGGAGAGTATGTATAACACATCCCTAAAACAACTCTTCCATTTATAGTTATACGCATTTCTACACTTTAGTCATGTTGTAGAAATATAATATCTTTTTGGGTTGTCAAGACAGTTGTACGCTAATTCACGAATAAATCTATAGAAAAATGTGTATTAATTAATTTCATTAATAAGACTAGGAAAGACTCGTACATTTGAAAAACAACCAATACGTTTTTGACGATACAGACATATCCTACTTGATAAAGAACCTATATGCTAAACCCGGTAATGGCAGATTGTGACGTGATGTTGAGTGAACCAGTTGAGGATCACTCCAGTCGCGGCCATTTCGGTATTTTCTTAAGACGGAAACTTCAATGTCTTCTAGTGAACCGGTGGAGGATCATTCAAATCGATTCACTTCATATTAATTAGTTCATGAATATAACCAATCATTATGACGCTTTTAACCGGTTATTGAGTTCTTGAGCGAATGGTGGTTATAAATATATGTCACACGATAAGCATTGTTTTTGTATTGTAAATTTCTAAATGAAGATGCATATTATATTATTGTTAATTTGTGTAAGCGGATTGTACTAATCTTCCATAAGGGTTGATCATCACAAAATGTGCCAAGATGTATGCAATCAGCTTTTATTTATCTTATCAGGCATATGAAAACATTTGGAGAAAGAAAATAGCTAAAAACTTTGCACTACTACATGACAGGGCTATAGCGACGGATTTTTCTGTCGGAAATCCGTCGGTACAAGTGGTTTCCGACGGATTTGTGACAAAAACAGTGCGCCGCATAATCTATGGTCGCTAATTAGTTTCTGTCTGAATTCTGTCAGAACTAGCGACGGAGAGCATTGTGTCAGAATTCCGTCGGTAATGTTTTATGTCGGAACTCAGTCGGAAAATATGCTGTTGGAAGGTCATCGGTAAAAAGTCTGTCAGAAATCAGTCGGAAAATTATAAATTAAAATTAATGCAATAAACCTGTATTTAAATAGCTTTAATAAATGAAACCAGTAATTAAAATGATAATTTATATAAAACATAGAACCATTGAAACGATAATCATTTATATAAAACATAGAACCATCAGTTACATCGTTCAAGTTTCAAAATCCAAACAAAAGCATTCAAAGACATAAAAGATAGAAATTAGAGTTTAAAATCCAAATATTCATATTTCATAATGATGTGACAATATCCAACTACTTTGGGGGGCCTGGATTGTTAAACTTCCTTAGCACCGAGTTAATTTCGTTCATCTTTTGTTGCCACTCTCTCTCGAGCTTCTTCACGAGCATTCGCCTCTAATTCTCGAGCATTCGCCTCTAATTCCCGTTGATGCAAATGTGCCTGCACTTGATGTTCTACCTGTCGTTGTAACTGCACTTGCATATCAATTTCTCTTGCTCTCATTTGTGCGTTATCCTCTTACAATTTTCTTACCGTCTCTTCCAAAATTCGCACCTACATTGTACCAAGCCCATTAAAAAGCTTCAAACTTATATAAAATGCAAAATCAAATTGAGGCCAAACAGATTAGAGTGTAACAATCAAGAGTTGAGACGATTATTTCGGCCAATCAAAAAGTTGTGCACATGTAACTGAACAGAACAAAGGTAATAATATTTTTCCTATACTGTTTGTGTATTTAAAACCATCCAAGGTGATGTCTAACGTAACGATATGTTTATTTATATTTTAATATTTGTTTTGATCACAATCTCTCTTTCTACACTTTCTTATATTGCAACTTATTTAATCTAACGCTTCCTGTAACGTTGCGTACTTTTGTTTTTTTACTTGCAATTTTTTTTCTTTAATTTTTATTTAGGATCTTCCTTTATAATAATAATAATAATAATAATAATAATAATAATAATAATAATGATAATGATAATAATTGTCCGTCTTACTTTTTTTTTCTCTCTACCATAAGAATTGAAGAAGAAAATAAAATTTTAATGGCGGTTAAAGATATTGTTGATGTCAGCCAAAGGCTTTCAATGTTTGATTTGCTTTTGTTGTTGCAGCATGAAGATAATTTCTGGTTGCTGGGAATGTCTTCATCAACAAATTAGTTTTAGTTTAATGCTTTAAATTCTATATTCTAGTTCGAGCTTCTGTGATTTCGCCGCTCGATCTGCATGGGAGTGTTAGACAATAAATTAGTCGGCCCAAGCCTGGTTGTGGGCTTTAGGTCCATTAGGGTTTTATTGTCATTTGTCATGTGTGCTCTATAAATAGTTGATGATTAATAATGTTTAACCGACGGGTTTTCAATGCTCAACACTCTCCACTTAGACAAAGTTACTCACTACGCGCAACCACTATGAAGAAGAAGGATGATTATGTGTTGTATGAGTGGTGTGTGTATTTCCCTCATCACCATCTTGACTCAACACTTCGGGCACGAATATAACTAGGAACAAATATGACTTGGTGCACAAATTTTTTTGCATATATACTAACTAAATAACACTAGAAACATATTTCGATTGACCGAGTGCAATTTAAAATGCATTTAGGAAAAATCGATGTTTATACTACATTTAAAAATTTCATAGGATTTCCTCCGCGTGAACCCTCTAGCTCCATCCCCGACTCCAGAGTGGTTTCCTTCCTATATACCGCATATATCATCATCTCATTTGTGTATTCCGTCCGCTTTTATTGTTTTGTTTGGAACAAATTTTCATACGTTAATGCGCTTTTATTGTTTTATGTGGAACAAATTTTTATAAGTTAATGCATTTGAGTACATTGTATGAGATGCATATAAAACTTCAAAAAAATTTATAAACAGTTTGGATATGTTTATGCATGAAAAAAGTTAATTAACACATTTTTTATCTAACATGACACACATTTATTTTATTTTTTTATATTTTTTATTATTTTTTTTAACGGCGAATTAGTACAATACTAAGTTAGTTATTCAATTTTACAGTACTTAGACAGAAGGTAGTCACTGCCAACATCGAATAATAATTAGTGATTCGATTCCACAGTACATACCAAGAAAGTAGTCTCTGACAACATCGAATCGACACATTTATGGGGCAGAACCCCACAGATTCCACATTGAAGGAAAACCCCCATGAAGAGACTCAAACCTGAGACCTCTCGCATGTGGTAACAACCTCCCCAAAGTCACTTTTCATGGCCAACTGAGCTAACCCAGTTGGATAACATGACACACTTATATACCGTACCTTTGTAAAAGTTTATTAGCATTAATGCTCTTTACAAAAACTAAATTACAAGCTGTGCACTCATGACAAGTTACAGAATGGTACCCTAACAATACATATGAATGCAGCCTGTGTGGTAAAAGTATAGACTCACATGACCACTTATTTTTTAAATGTGAGTTTGCAGCTGAAGTATGGAAAAGAATTAGAATGAAAGCTATGATTCAAACTGTAAGCAAGTTGAGTACTGAAACTAGCGGTAAGGGTGTTTGGGAGATAATTAAAAAGCTAAGTTTTGCTGCTGCAGTTTACCATATTTGGCAGGAAAGAAACAGTAGGATCTTTAATGACTGTAAAAGAAGTGAAGAGTCTCTTGTTAATTCCATATGTGATGATGTTAGAGCAAAACTAATGTCTGTCAATGTGAAGACAACTGGTAATGTTCTCAGAGCTGAAAAAGAATGGGATATTAAGTTTGCTAGAAGAGGATAAGTGATGATTAGGAAGGAGTATGTGTCTCAAGAATGGAAAGATTGGAATGCTTCATAGTATGGTTCTCTGCTTCATGAAATAAGATCAATATTCTGCTATTGATCAATAATATACAGGCCATAACACAGAATAGTACCTTGTATCTTGGAGTCTATTCTGGTGTGACTGTACCTCTTGATCCTTATAGCTCTGTTGAATTGGCCTTGGGAGGAATTTAACATCTATATTGGAAAGAGAGGAGGTCTAATTCAGATAAGATGTACCATAAAGTAGGGTTATATGTGTGAAGGGTATATGGCTTGGTGGACAATGTATGATGGGTTGAATAGAGAGGCATGTAAGATGGGCCTTCTTGGTCTTCCCAATACATTGTCAAGGAGGTAATGGATGGTCTTCACTCAAGGTTGTGCGTTCCCAAATAGCTGAATCCATTCGTAGAGATGGAAATGTAGGCTGTTTGGCATAGCCCTTGAGTGGAAGGGTAATGGGTGCCTAGTGAAGCCATTAACCCATTTTGCCATGTTTTACTGTGGATGTGGGTTGAGTGATCATGGCAAATGGGTAAGATGGAAATGTAGCTAGATGGTTAATGGTGCAATTTTAAAGGTGAATGGTGATAAATGGATAAAACAGTGCAGAGAAGTTAACTGCTCTGTTGGTATATATGGATGTTTGGTTATGTTATCTGACTTGTTGTCTGAGTTCTGTTTCTATGTTCTTTGAGTGTAATGTCTGTTCTAGTATAGTGTTAGATTTGGGGTATGTCCAAATCTATCTCTTATTTGTAGAAGTGTACATAGGTTGGAAGTTAATATAATTCTCACCTTTTGCGCACNGAGGGGTTGTGCCCCCCCCCCCCTCAAAAATTTTTACCTTATGTATATTTTATACCATTTTATATATGGTTTTAGTCATTTTTAATACAAAAATCTCAGGGTAGTATATATGCCCCTCTAACATAAATATTTTTCAAGTTGGCCCCCACCAATGGTGTTCAAGTTCCGTCCAAGTTGATATATCAGTTCGTATTAAGAGGACAATATAACGTACTACATACCATACTCATTGAAATGTTATGGTGTGCGTAACTCGTGTCACCTAAAGAACAAATGTGTGTTCTAATCTGAGTAATTCAAGTTACGCAAAGTATTTTTTTCTAGCAATTAGTTAGAAATTTTGATTTTCTTCCGAGTACCACATTCTACTGTGTTGTATATATAGTCATATCTATTTTTTTCAAGGTTATAAATAGCGTGAGGCGTGGCGTGGCGGCGAATTCAAGCCTCAAGCCTTACAAGCCATAGCGAGGCTACGGCGTTTTCTAAGACGTGACTCAAGGCGGCATAATTATTTTTATACATTTACATATTTATATCATATTTCATACATATGTATAAATATAACACATCAAGTTTACAAAAAACGTTATACATAAGAAATAAACTCAAAAAATTAAGTATTCATTGCATTTTTCGTCATTTTTTAAATAAAACCTTCTTCATCGGAGTAGTCGTCAAAACCTTCTTTACTCGTTATATGCGTTGTAGAACCATAGAAATAAGTTAAAAACTTGAAATTGATTTATAAAGTTACCATGCCCAAGTCAAATATCACTTATATAAATAATTCGGTAATTCTAGCCCAAATACTAGAAAATTTTTTAAAAGCTTCAAAATAAGGCGTCACGCCTCGCGCTAAGGCGCGCCTTATCCGGCCTTTTCGCGCCTCATCACGCGTCACGCCTTAAGAAGACGCCTTGGTCTGTTTCGTAACGTCAAGGCCACGCCTCGCGCCTTAGCGACGCCTTAGCGGCGCTAAGGCGCGCCTTTTAGAACCCTGATTTTTTTCATAATACATATATCAAAGTTTCAAAACGTACTTTCAATAATGTCGTGCATGAATAACGTGTATGCATGATATGATAACCGGTTCAACTTAATTATTTATGGTTATCCAGTGATTAGATACACAACAAATGGATGAAAAGTTTGATTATCCGATAGGAAAAGAAAGGACGACACAACATGATCATATCACTATTGCTAATCATGTATCTTTTTTTAATCATATATCACATCGAACGACATTATGAAATAGAAACTCGAAATGTGACAATGCAACAGTGATACAGATGTTTATCTTTACTTATTTTTGTCTAAAATATCACCCTGTCGTGTCAATGGATGGTAGTTACACAAAAGCTAGTTGACAAATCTTATGTAGTTTAAGGTCATGGTCTATGATTGAATTATGCCAAATGTTTTATATTTTATGTTAGAAAATAGTTAAACGGCTGAGGTTTTCTCTGTTCATGTTATCCGGGGTCTGACCGAGTTAACCAACAAACTAAAAAGAAAAATAAAAAATCATTGAATAAGTAGGTACAATAAGGAATCATAAGGTATAAAGAAACATAAATTGGGAATCAAGTTTTGGCACCAACCGTTATTCGTTGCATCGCTATTTTGTATAGTATATGGTTTGTCTCGTTAATGAAAGTATTCCAACTATAAACATTACTAGTAAAAGAAAATGTAAAGGTTCTTGTATATTAAGACGTTAAAAAAGATTGTAATATTTTTCAGTAATGCTGAATGTGAATTACCAAACTTTTTTTGAACAAAAAATTACCATACATGATCTTCGATCGTCAAAATAATTATCAATCATTGATATAAATCATCAAATCAACTAGTGTTTTTGACGAATAAGTATTTGGGCCTTGTTAGGGCATGTCATGCCAATAGTGTGCNAACTAATAGTCTGCTTATAACAAAAAAAGATGTACTAGAATACGAAGCTTTATTGCTCTAACGTGATGGTCTCCACTACTACATGACAGGGCTATAGCGACGGATTTTTCTGTCGGAAATCCGTCGGTACAAGTGGTTTCCGACGGATTTGTGACAAAAACAGTGCGTCGCATAATCTATGGTCGCTAATTAGTTTTTGTCTGAATTCTGTCGGAACTAGCGACGGAGAGCATTGTGTCAGAATTCCGTCGGTAATGTTTTCTGTCGGAACTCAGTCGGAAAATATTCTGTTGGAAGGTCGTCGGTAAAAAGTCTGTCAGAAATCAGTCGGAAAATTATAAATTAAAATTAATGCAATAAACCTGTATTTAAATAGCTTTAATAAATGAAACCAGTAAATTAAAATGATAATTTATATAAAACATAGAACCATTGAAACGATAATCATTTATATAAAACATAGAACCATCAGTTACATCGTTCAAGTTTCAAAATCCAAACAAAAGCATTCAAAGACATAAAAGATAGAAATTAGAGTTTAAAATCCAAATATTCATATTTCATAATGATGTGACAATATCCAACTACTTTGGGGGGCCTGGATTGTTAAACTTCCTTAGTACCGAGTTAATTTCGTTCATCTTTTGTTGCCACTCTCTCTCTCGAGCTTCTTCACGAGCATTCGCCTCTAATTCCCGAGCATTCGCCTCTAATTCCCGTTGATGCAAATGTGCCTGCACTTGATGTTCTACCTGTCGTTGTAACTGCACTTGCATATCAATTTCTCTTGCTCTCATTTGTGCGTTATCCTCTTGCAATTTTCTTACCGTCTCTTCCAAAATTCGCACCTACATTGTACCAAGCCCATTAAAAAGCTTCAAACTTATATAAAATGCAAAATCAAATTGAGGCCAAACAGATTAGAGTGTAAGCATCAAGAGTTGAGACGATTATTTCAGCCAATCAAAAAGTTGTGCACATGTAACTGAACAGAACAAAGGTAATAATATTTTTCCTATACAACTGTCGGCTGCAGACCTTACATGTATATAGTCAGTATCTCATCCTCCTAGAACCCAACCAAGATATACAGATAAAATAACATGGCGTCATGAACCTGCATATTTCAATCAGAATCATCCCTTCACGCATTGACTAGTGCCTACAGTACCATTACAGATTATATTAAACTATGCTATTATGTACATTTTCTTTTTCTCTTACTCAATATGTCAACAATATAAAGAGTAAACTTTTAGCATAAATATCCCATTGTTCAGTCATTATTTTTCAAAATAAAAAGTAACCACTTTCTAATCACAAAAGCAACCACAAAAGTAGATCATTCCCGGAAAAAGGAAAAAAGCATACTTCTAATCACAATCACTTTCTATGTATCCTAATCTCCATCCTCTTGCAATATCTAATCACCTTAATTTACAAGCTCTGCCTATCATTATTCTTACCCCGATTATCACAATAAAATAAGTTCAAATATTCAGAAAAATAAGATGTACTTCACTCCGAACAACATTAAATCAAACCCTGAAAGAAATGAGAATAATACATAATTGCATATCTGTAACATTAAAATGTTGTTGCCCTGATTATTTTATTACAGTTAACAGACCCCCACACCCAGCCTATAGTTAATAATCATACACATACATTTAGCACCAATTACCATGTACAAAGAACTGGCCTACACTTGCAGATTACCTATAATCTGTAATTGTAATTATCTATAATCTGTAATTTTGCGGTCTATATTTGTAATGTGTAATTATTTACTTAACTTAATCTTTTATGCAGTATTCAAGAGACCATATTTAGATGATTTCCTGTATTTGTTTCATGAAATTCAATGTTGGCATTTGGTCTTACTAGACTGACCATATTTGCGATCTAAAGTGAGTACTTACAACCAGACTGACCCCACCTCATCCCCCAAGCCTACCCTATCCCACCACCCCAAACCAAAAGCATGGACAGAAGAGCATACGATGAGCATAAAATTAGAGATAGCAAACCTGTTCGCTAGGTTCGGATCCTGTGTGATGAGCATACGATGAACTAGAAGAGCTTGATGTTCTTGATGTCACCATGAGCCTTGGATCCCCCCGTGTACACAAACCAACTAATTTACCTTTCTTCTTCCCCCCAGTGGCATCCTCCCATGTATCAAAGTCAGCAGCTGGATGTTGACTAGCGTTTGGTCCATGTTTCTCCTCCATAGCAGCCTCAACAGCATCCTACGATTAAGTACTTTTAATCATTAATAGTGTATCATTATCATAGACTTTGTTTCACAAGTAACACAACATTTTATACATTATGGTATCCTGCTAATCTGACACTAACTACTACAAATCACGTACTCTGCATCATGATAAGTGCTACAGAGTGAATCAAGTAATCAATTAGTTCTAGAGTTTCAGTAACTGATGCACTATACTATAAACATTCTTCTATCCTCTCAGCTTTTCCTCATATGCTTTATTTAGCGCGTCTAAAAAACCGTTTTTACCAACAAACAGAATTGGACTGAATTTGGTTCACACATAGCAGATCACATGATCAATAAAATCTACATGAAAGAAATCCATAGGTATAAATGTGTTACATACTTATATTATCTATCTAATTCTAATCTATACTAATAAAACACACTTTTATAAAATCTCTGAATTAATTTTATAGTGCATAGTCCTATAAATCACATACTCTGATCTAGGAGCATTACAGGGTAAGTCACTGTTACAGCAAACATATCTAACAAACTAATAATGTTCACAGTGAATCAAGTAATCAACTAGTTCCAGAGTTTCAGTAACTGCTATTTATTTTAGGACATCGTGAACAAAGATCAACAACAAAAATCAACTCATTTATAACTACCATAACAAAAACTATCACATGCTAAACGACTCACAAAGTCAAGCAAAGTGTCACTGCTGGAGATTGAAATATTTGTTTTGAGCTAAACAGCTATCATGTAATTTAAAAGGAGATGAAAAGAAATTACCGCCACTCGTTTTGAGCTACGTGTGATGTACTTCCGTGTTCCGCTCCCCAACGCCTCATCTGTCCCGTTCCCTGACCCCTCATCCGTCCCGTTCCCCGACGCCTCAGTCGACTCTTGTGTATGACAACGGTGGTAAGCTTCTAATAAAGTAACATGTCGTTTTTCTTGTTTTTCCTACAAAAGTTGTCATTATTTATAAGCTTATAAATTTGATGTATAAAGTTCAAAACCTAAAATAATTGATATTGTACTAACCATTTTGAACTTGGTTTGAAGAATGGTAATGGATCCGGCGGTATGTTTTGACACTTGACCATCTTCCTCACTTAATTTGTCGAGCATGTGCTAATTTCTTTTTCCATCCTGAGGTATTCCAGAGCCTATCAATCATATCCTCCCAATCGGCTTGGTCTATCCAACTTGGGGCATACGGCTTAAGAACGGATAAATCATTTCCAACTTTGATGTTGTCAAGTGTGGCTCTAAAAGCAGCTTCTCGTCGACACTGACCTAATATATCAGAAAACCTGCTTGACATTACATTTTCCCAAGCTCTACGTACAGCTGCGTTTTCTAACGGATGCCATTGATATTGATCCTGTATGTACATCAAGTTTTAAATTAGCAAATATAGCTTAAAATTTTCATTTAGGGATAAATGATTGTAATAACTCTACAATATTTTAATCAGGTTATATTTGTTGTTAGTAAAAAGCTAGTTATCTAATGAAAAGTCGAAAGTTTCTCTTAATTCCTCTCTTCAAGATTGAGCAAGAGATGAAGATAATCATGGGTAGTGAGTGTCCTGATTTGCTTAATTTTCCAGCACTTATATAGATAAACTGTTACTAACAATTAACCCAACAATAGATGCCATATAAAATACAGTCATATGGTTACAAAAATGCAAATTACAATGCCTTGATCAAGTCATCTAAGAAACTACAGATATTGTTAACAATAGCATACTTATTGACTGAGTACTTCACGATCGACCCATAGAATCTTCCAACATAAGTTAGAATTACTACTGTAATAATTATTGAACTCAGGTCAAGTAGATATGATATACTTGGTACTAAAATAGAACATTATAGACTAGTGCATAGTTTCCAACTTTCCATTAAATACATGATTCAGAAACTGACCATTGACAAGCATATGATTAAGCAATATAAAGTATATTTGGATATGATTGTAAGTAATAACCTGAAATTCCTCAAACATTAGGTCTCTGTTTTCTAGGTCAACCTCTCTCCACGATGTCCAAGGACCATAAAACATGGTTTTGAAAATACTAATAATATCACGGGTAATGTGGCCTTCTGCAAAACTACAATATTCAAACAATAAACATCAGGTAAAAAAAAAGTAATGAAATACGTGCATGCTGTGATGGATGATTAGGTATTGGTTTAAAAAAGAAAGTAATGAAAATTCAAGTATATTTAGATACATACCCGCATTAATAGAGTGTAATCATCGACCTTTGTGATGGATGATTAGGTATTGATTGTGGCAAGTTTGAACCACGTGCATGTTGTGACGTGTTTGTTTCATTGTTATTAGTACCACCACGGATCTCATTATCATAATCTGCATCCGGATTACCGCATCCGGATGTACTACTACTACCACCAATGTTTCCACTTCTGCCCCTTCCCCTACTTTTGATCCCATTATCATCAACAACATCATCTGGATTCCCGCATCCAAATGTACTACTACCACCAATATTTCCACTTCCGCCCCTTCCCCTTCCCCTACTTCTGATCCCATTATCATGATTGCATCAGGTGGATTAGCGCATCCGGATGTACTACTACTACCACCATTGGTTGTATTTCCACTTATTCCCCTTCCCCTGCTTGTGATCCCATTATCATAAACTGCATCATCAGGATTAGCACGTCCAAATGTACTATTACTACCACCAATGGTTGTATTTCCACTTATTCCCCTTCCCCTTCCCCGGCTTGTGATCCCATTATCATAAACTGCATCATCAGGATTACCGCATCCGAATGTACTATTACTACCACCAATATTTCCACTTCCGCCCCTTCCCCTTCCCCTACTTCTGATGCCATTATCATGATATGTATCATTTGGATTACCCCATCCGAATGTACCACTACTACCACCAAAGCTTACATTTCCACTTATTACCCTTCCCCTGCTTGTGATCCCGTTATCATTATCTGCATCATCTGGATTACCTCTGCTGCCATATCATAGTCTGCATCCGGATTACCTCTACTGCCATTATCAAAGTCGTCCATTATCATGCCTATACTTCCACTTCTGCCCCTTCCCCTACCTCTGCTATTGTTATTTCTAGCCATGATTCCTGCATAACGTGTCCAATAAATAAAATTAGCAAAATGCATTTGTACAAGTCACAATTAATAATTAGTACAAGTCATTTACATATAAGCAGACAACATATTGCATCAGTGGTAAGAAAAAAATTAAATAAAATACGTACTAATCATTCAAAGAATGATCAGATAAATTAACTTCTTCCTCGTCAGAAGAATGATCAGATAAATCGAGTTCAGTATCATCATTTGAATCATCATATGTATCTACAAAGTCTTCTTCATTTTCACTAACTTCCATATATGCATCGCCAACATCTAAATCACCAACTTCTTCTATTTCTCCTTGAGTGACAAGAGAAATTATTTCAACATTCTCATTTGTATCTGTTGTATTTGAACATATTGGCATTTCGTTTTCTTGAAAGAACTCTTCAACATCCACATTATCATCAGCAACTTCACTAGAACATTGTGTTACTTTGTATATGCTTCTCGGTGTCGCTTTAATAACAGCCCACCAATCTTTCAAATCCTTGGTCATCGACGGATATGGTGCATAATACACTTGTTCCGCTTGTGATGCAAGGATAAACGGGTCATTTTGGCATCCTTTTGACTTGTACTTGATGTCAACCAAATTATGCTTACGGTTAACCCTTACCCCTTGAATAGGTTCAAACCAATCACACTTGAACAGCACTACAACACAGCGACCATTACTATCACGGTAATTTACCTCCAAAACTTCAACCAACAATCCATAATAGTCAGATTCAAACTCGTTATAAGTAGAACCCTTCACGCATACCCCGCTATTATGTGTGACCCGCCCATCACCATGTTTCAACGTGTGAAACTTGTAGCCATTTACAAAGTAACCTTTATGTGACTCAACATAACGCATTGGTCCTCGTGCTAATACTTTCAAGTGTTCATTTCCATCATTTGATTGGATATGCTCCTTAAACCACTGAGAAAATTTCTCGTCTCTAGCTCTATCAAGTGTTCCTTCATCAATATAAGGATCCTCTTGCATAATATAGTTATCAAACAATCTATACAGTAAACCAAAAAAAAAAAAAAACTCCTAGAGACTTGTAATAATTAGTTTAAAATAAGTCTCATATTTAGTTTAAATTACATTAGTTTAGACATATTTATATTGAAACAAACAATATAACACATTACTGTTTTCTTAAAGTTTTCTGTCCCCATCATTTAAGCCCAATCAATGATGACAATTATCAGCAAGTACATTAGACGAAACACAACCACCATTTCCTAAAGACCTCTTGTAAATGGCATGTTACTCGAACAAAAATTACAAATATAGCAGAAGTGAACTAGCAACTATAGCAGAAGTGAACACATTCAAAAAACTAGGCAAATGCTCACTATGTTGAATACCATTGGTATTTAAAGCTTTCACAATGTTACATAATCATTTTCATGCTTAAGCAAGGGTTGAGGGATCTATTGTTGAGAGTTACCTCATAAATGAACTTTCCTTAACTGTCAGACTTCAAAAGCACTTTTCATGGTGTAAATTAGTTCCATATTTCTTCATATTGCATTTATAAGTAGTTTAGTTGCTATAGTTCATCTGTTTATGCTTTATTTAGGAGTAGCTTATCGTATAGAGTAGCTTAGGGTGCCTTTAAGTAGCCCCCTTGACTGTTTTCCGAATGGCAGCCATAGGATAGCTTTTGCTTAAGTAGTGCTTTTTTGGATTATAGACCACTTATTTATGTCCCCTCTAGCTTATTTAGGTATCCCTTTAGATGACTTAGCTTACTTTTCCCCTTAATTCAGCTTATAGCAGCCTTAGACTAGCTTTTTAGTTTTCAAAATGCCTTAGTGTAGCTTTTTCCGAAATTGTTCCCCTTAATTCATTTTAATCAGCTTATTTAGTGAGTTTCAAAAACTAGTTTAAGCCGATCCACAACATTCAACCAGTCACGCATTTCGTCGATCAAAGGCGACTAAAATTCGAAGTATGCGAATGGATGTTGTGGCATTCAACTGTTAAAATAACTCTTAAAATTCTATAACCTAACAAAACAACTCTTAAAATAACAAACAATCAGTAACATTCAACTCAGGCATTTTGTCGATCACTTGGTGTACAAACAAATACTTAAAGCAATCAACTAATAAGCTCAAACAATCAACTAATAAGCTCAAACAAACTACTTAAAATCAACTAATAAGCTCAAACAATCAATCAAACAAGCTAGTAACAATCAACTAAAGCAAAAGTTAGGGCAAAAATGAGGCAAAACAATGTGAGTTACTGTTGGTTGAGCAAAAGGAAGAGTTAAACCTTAATGTGGTCGACGGAAGACGGCGAACGGCGGACGGCGGTGGCGAATGACGACGGTGAATGGATGGAACAGTGAAAGTGAGATTGGGAATAGAGGGAAGAATGAAAATGTGTTTTTTATTAAGTTTTTAAAAAAGAGTGATATCACGTTTTTTAGTGGTTAAGGGCAAATAAAAGAATGAAAATGTGTGTAAGTTTTTTAAAAATAAGTAAAGTGAAATGAGATTGGGAATAAAAGAAGTAAAATGTGATATCACTTTTTTAGTGGTTATGGGAAAATAGAAGTGAAGTTATAAGAAGTTTTTGCGAATTTTGTTGTTAATAAGTTTACAATAAATGAGATTGGGAATATATATAAAAATTCAATGTATCAAATTTTAGAATAGCAATAGAAAAAGAGCTTATGATAAGTAGAGAACATCGTGTTGTATTCATAATCAATGTTTTAAAAACCGGGTTTTTATTTGACCTGGTCGAGTCAACGATTCACCGGGTTACGTGTTTAACCGGTTGAACCACCAGGTCAAGCCAGTGTTATGACAATTGAAAAAATTACCCAATTTGAAGAGTTCATAAAGAACATGGGCGGGTCAAAGTACATAACCACTTGGGCGGGTCAAGCCGGTTGAACACTTCCGTTTTCAAACTATATAACCACTTGGGCGGGTCAAGCCAGTATTATGACAAATAAAAGTAGTCTTAACAGATTTTATATTATATTATGGTCTAGTTTTGTAGATTATACTAAATTTATTAAAAATACTAATTCATTTCTTTAAGCACCATACAAAAATGTATTTGACTATCTGTTATAAATTTCATCAAACTACATAACCACTTGGCCGGCTTATCAAGTCACAAGCAAAATACGAGTAATGTAACAACCACTTGACTAACTTGAAACATGAGTTGAGAGCGCACACACAATAAAAGCCAAAAAACTAAATAGTATACACCGAATAGTGTAATCCCAAAAATAGTTAAATGAAACACAAGTCGACATAGTTTAACATATCATATATATGTGTACTAATAAATTTTAATAAATTTTAATATTTTCGTCGGAAATCCGTCGGAAATAAATAATATTTCCGACGGATTTCCGACGGAAATATTAAAAAAATAAAAAATCATTATAAATTAAAACATTTCCAACGGATTAGCGACGGACAAAAATAGATGTCGGAATATCGTCGGAAATTCGACGGTAGCTTATGTGAGTTACTGACGGATTTCCGACAACAGTCCAATCTCTTGGAATTCAGTCGCAAATTACTCGGAAAAGCACATGTGTCGCTGTTTCGTCGGAAAATGGTCGGTAAATTAGCGACGGAATAGTATCCGTCGGAAATTCTGTCGCTGAAAGTCCAGTTTCTAGTAGTTTGAGCACTTATTGTAGAACAACGTAGTTACTGATTTCCAACGTATGTATGTCTTAAGCATCTACATTTCAGGTCATTTTATTAGATATCTAGTTATGCTCGATACTCGATTGTATTGTCTATCTTCATTCTCATCTACATATATAGTAAATCGTATATTACACGGGTAACTACGCGTACAAGTGCTCATATTGATCTGAGTAATTTGCATGCTCAAAAATATAAATATGAGTTAGGGACCAACTACGAAGCATATAAACTATATCGTTCTATACACGAATTCATCCAATAAAACAGACTTTGAGAGAAGTTACAGGCGTGCCCATCTTCATATTAATTTGTCTGTAAACTCAAGTGCGACAAACAAATCAAGAGAATCTCATGTGTGAAATACACTATATGCATGTCCTTGAAAAGTCTAAGAATTAATTACATTTTTTTAATATAAAAATATATATTATGTATATTGATCGACTCATTCTTGTTGTGAATTTCATCAAGGTTTTGATGACTTTATGCTATTGTTTGGTAGTCTACTTTTGGGATTCTATGACCCCATCATCCATTTTTGTAGTGCAAGTTTCTGCAGCTTAGCAGCCCGGTCTATAGCTGCACCGAATAAGACCTCCACAGTTTCTAATTCATCATCACACAACTGTTCTTACAATCCACACTATACACTCTTTTTGTGGTTTTTTTTACTATTTATTTTTTTTTTTCTTCTGCAATTCATCATTTATAACATGACAAATAGGGTCTTTCATTTTTCATATTTGTTTTTTATGCACTGTTTACAAAATTTGTCTTAGCATACTTTGTCTTGTAGTATTTATTTTGATCATACATTGTCTTACAACTAGAGAATTTTGAGTTAAGTACTTATTCCGGAAAAAGATAATAAGTTTGGTTATATTATTTTATAGTGTTTACATGTATATCATAAAAGTGTATATGATAGGGCTTGTTGCTTAAAGCTATGTGTGAGACGCTCAACGTACAAGTGTACAACCAAGTGGTTGTGGGTTCTTCTCTCGAACAATTGTGTGAGGCAGTAGTTTATATATTGTGAGATTGTTACTTTGTTTTCTAAAAAAAATACTTAATTAGTTAATTGAATAAATGGGCCATTGCAAGATAAAGAGCTGCGTTGATTTTATCACGAATACGATCAGAGTTTTAAAAATATGTATACTCACCGTGTCCATGTTTTGAACATATATTATCGAATATCTACCTTATTTTGGAAGAGGGGAGATAGTTTCCACAAAAAATTACCTTGTCCGTGTATCATATATAGAGGTATATCAAAAAGCACAGAGTTTTAACTTCGCTGTCCATACTCCATGCCTTTGTGTAGAATATCAAAAAGCATTAGCAAGTTAGCAACTACTACTACTACGTAGCAATTAGCAACCGGATACATTTTGGAACTTTGGAATTAGAAATTGTGCTTATGGACGTTGGAATTTGGGCTAAGCAAATATCTACCCCAAATTTGGGTCTTATTGGGGTGTTAGTTGTAGCAAACTGGCCCAACTTGTTTTCTGCATGCACTTTCCTAAAACGTTATTTTCTGCATGCACTTTCCTAGTTTCCTTTCATCAATACAAAAAAAATAAAATAAAATAAACAATAATAATAATAATAATAATAATAAATAGTTGAAGAAAAACAACATATTAGTTGCAAATGGTGATGTGTATGAGTATGACTCTATGACTAAGGATATAGATATAACTAAAAGAGTTATCCGAGTTAGATGACTAGCTAGGTTAGAGCCAAGCCCAAATGTTAGCTTAGGGTTTATTACTTATTAGGTTTACATTTATGTTTATATTGTTTGCTATCTAATCAATTTGTCCATTATAAATAGAAATACAATCTCATTGGTTATCATTCAATTAATGAACTCTTTCACCATCTTGCATGATTCAGAGCTCTAGGTACAACCCACCACCATAAATTTGTTATCTTTTGGTTATCGGCTATTTGCCGATGATTCAGAAGGATCTCGATTTATTTATTATCTACAACTTAAGAGTTTTCTTTTCACTAAGAGTTTTCATTTTATCGCATAAACCATAGCCAACAATACCAGAGTCATCAGTGTTGATTTAGCCAAAAATCAAATATTATTGTCTTATCAACGTAGCTCTTTGTTTTAACACCGAAGATCATTGTTGCTTTTTAGAATAGCTAATCACAAAATTGTTGCTCCTACCTAAGGCAAAACAAGCCATGGCGTTCACCTAGCATTAAGGGCGTTACGACGATATATGAGAGGAATGGAGAAAAACTCGTGATTGGTGTGGAGGGGAAGGTCTGTTTATATTATAGTTCAAGAAAGAGTCATCTGATCATTTCCTTACTTCTTCGTTCTTTCTAATTCATTCACGTCAAGACTGGTTCTGAACGTCGTGTAACATCATCTCCAAGCAACCTCCATCGTACTAGTGCGGCCACTAAAGAATTGCTTATACACTAAACAGCTGCTTATATACGCATATTAAAAGGCTGACTTTTATTCTTATTCAATTGATTTGGACAACGTGAAACTAAGAAAGATAGATGTGCCTAAGGCGTAAGCAAACTGTGCACGCTAAGAGAAGAGGATAGATGTTCGCAGTGACTACCACAAGAAAGCTGCCCCCTATCTCTAAAACGGCCCGTCACTTCGTTCGTACCCTAATCTGAGAAGTGCTAATTCAGTCCGGATAGACTTCATTCAAGAACGCCGCCGCCCCTGGAATAAGGAGGAAGTTGTCAAGCATAATACAAATTTATTGTCGAATACAACTCTATCTCAATGCAAGTAAACAAAAAAGGAAGAAGCATACATAACTCAAAAGAAAGAAAAACAAGAAGACGATTTCAACATTCTATCCCGTTTATGCGTTCGAAAACTTGTCGTTCAAATGCGAAGGAGTGTTAGATGACTAGCTAGGTTAGAGCCCAAGCACAATTGTGGCTTAAGATCCATTAGGTTTATATCTATGTTTATGTTGCTTGTTGCCAAAGCTATTTGTTTATTATAAATAGACATACAATTTTATTGTGTAATAATTCAATTTATATAACTTTTTCACCATCTTACAATCCATTGGTAAATATTTTTGAATATAGTAATAAGTTGGTTAAAAACTCAACCTTTTTTTTAACTGCAGTTTACTGAAAAGACCACTCTAGAAAGATGATGAGGTGCTATTTTGTACACTTTTCAGGGGCCATATAGCCCCGAAATTAGTGCACGTTGACTCATATATTGTCCTAAATGCTTTGTTTTTGAGTTTTAGGTACTTAGGAATGCAAATGCTGGATATGTACATGTTTTGGGCTCGACTGGATAAAGAACGAAAGAAAAAGACGAAATTCAGGCTCGTGACCAGCATCTGTGACGTGGTCACTAAAAGTACCCAGAAAGTGAAATTTTGAAGTGTTTTGTGATGCATCAGTAGGCTAAGAAGCCATGTGTGACGGCATCACAAGGCTCAAGTAATGACGTCACAACCAATACGCGACAGCATCACAACTAAGTCTGTGAAAGAAAACCCCAAGATCGATGGTGTTATGATGGCGTCACAACCAGAACATGTCGACGTCACACCCTATTAACTATATATATTTTTGCATTGTATTCATTAATTCATGTGCAGCTTTTGGGATATGAAACTTAGTCGAATTTTATCAGTTTTTTAGGTGTTTTTGGCTGAAGAAGACCTCGTGTATTGAAGAGATAAGAGTTTTAATTAATCAATCATTGATGTTTACCCTTTATTTTTTGATTTGTTCTTATGCTTTCTTTTCTATTACTATGCTAGGCTAACTTGTTAGTATTTGCTTAGGATTGCATAAAATCTAGTTGTGTATGCTTGAACTATTGTCTCTTGTTAGTAGATGTGCGCGTTAGGAGTTGGAAAACTGGTTAAGAAATTCGTCCTAGCTTTAACGTCCACTAGAAACGGTTAGTTAGAAACCTATATCATAGAGAGTAGGGATATTTATTGTGTGCTTTAGTTATTAGGTGTTTTGGGCGTTCTTAGGTGACACTCACTTAGGCTACTGTATAACCGTGGGAGTAACCAACCCAAAATAGATAATTATGAATATCTCACGTTAATACTAACAATGACGTGACAATTCAATAGATTAAGTAGATCACAACTACAGAGTAGTGCACCCTAGGTAAATACATTTTTCCCGCATAAGAGTTCCTACCACTTTACTTTTCTGTCATTTATTTTATGCATTTAGGTTAATTAGTAGTTTAAAATACAAACTCCCTCAAAACCCCCGGCATTTTACTTGCTTTTTAATAAACTAAAAAAATAACAAAATGACTCGTCCTTCAACCTTTAGACCAATTCGTCATACACTTGGAGCCTACCTCACTATTCCCCTATAGAACGATCAACCCCTTAGTCTTGCCTATACTACACTACAGCGATTAACTACACTGCTTAGGAAGTTGTAAAACTAAGTGTTGCCACTGATGCATCACAAGACACTAAAGGGCAAGCAAAATAGAGAGCAACAGAGTACAACAGTTTACAACAAGCCAGTTTCGGGTTACATATCGATTCGGTCCATACCGGAGTCGTTTTCTTTAATCTATAAATTATCCAAGAGAGGGATAGAACTTCGATGTCTTCTTCAAACATCTCTTTTCTTGGCGGTCTAAGATTACACAANAAAAAAAAAAAAAAAAAGATTCCGAAATCACCAAATGATCTAAGTAGTGGTTTGAATTACCACATCTAAGCAAATCTTTGTCTGGTCATCCTTATTAGTTAAGTCTCCCCAAGAGATGTGGTAATCCAAGATTAAATCACCAAATGATCCAAGTAGTGAAAATCCACTCATTGAGATTGTTGCTTGAGATTAAAAAAAGAGAAGATTCTGAAATCACCAAACTCGTACATGGGGTTGGCGAAGTGCCATCAATTTGCAACCATTTTCCACAACTTATCAACAACCAAACAATCGACAAATAAGTGTTGAGTTGTATCTAACGCATTATCACATATCGGATACCGTTTGGAATGGATGTCAATTACACGATCATCTAGGTTACAACATGTTGGTAGACACTCAAGCAACAATCTCCATGAATGGATTTTCAATTTTATGGGAAGACCTTTATTCCATCTCACTTTAATCCCTTGAGAACACAAAAGAGAGTTTTCAATTCTTTTCCTTACTAATGAGACAGAGAAGTTGTTTGAAGTAGCTATCTTGCATTCTCAAACGACAAGCAGCGGAGAAGGATCAAAATCTTGTAGTATGGATATTAGATTGTTAAGTTGGGCTTCTTTTGCTCTTCCACGAATGCGCCTGCGCCAGCCCCATGTACGAATTTTAGGCTTCTTAAGCAGATTACACACGTCACTGCTGGAGAAATCTTTCAAAGTCTCTAAACTGAACAATCTGGGGAAAAGTGCTTTGGTGTTGGAATCACTAATCCATGTTTCATTCCAGAAAGAAACTGAAGTACTGTTACCAACTTTGCATTCAAAAATAGAATGTGGGTTCAAGTTGGTATCCGATAGAATGTTGTTTAAGTTCATGACAGATTTCCAAGGGACTTGAAACTATGGACATGTACTATTCTCCATATCAATCCCACCTTTAATACCATGGATAGAAGTGATGACATATGTCCAAAGAGTGTTGTCGTCTACAAGAAACCACCACTTCCATTTAGACAACATAATGATGCTTGTAAACTACCGATACCGAGACTCTTGTGCATCATAGGCGAAAACACTTTCTTTCAAGAAATGCAAACCATTTTGTTTGAGTGAACCATACCACCCCAAAATAAATTACCTCTCGAACATTTCTAAATAATTTATAAAACAATTTAAGGCTTTAGATAAGGAGAAATAGTATATACCAAGCGCTACAATGACCGATTTTATTAACGTTAGTCTACCCCCATACGAAAGTGTATGAGCCTTCCAAGAAATGAGCCTATTGTGGAATTTATTAATGATGGGTCTCCAACTATAGGCCTTATTCATATTACCAAAGTATGAACAAGGGAGGGTGGAAGGTTGACAATTTAGGATAAAAGCAAAGAGTTGGATTTCAACTGAAGATACACCAATTTTAAAAAATTTACTCTTTGAGAAGTTGACTTTCAATCCGGATGCCATATGGAAACATTTCAATATACGGCGAAGGTTTTCAACATTATCAATAGACCATTTGTCCATGATAAGGATATCATCCACGAATTGAAGGTAAGACGCATCCACTTCATTCACTCCCGCTTTGAAACCTTGAAATATATTCTTCGATTTTGCTTATTGGAATGTAAGATGGAGAGCTTCTACCGCTATTATGAAATGAAATGGAGATAATGAATCACCTTGACGTAGACCTTTTTGAATCTTGAATTCTTTAGTAGGAAACCCTTTGACAAGAACTGAGCCATTAGCTGAGTTGAGGCATCCATGAATCCAATTTCTCCATTTGTAGCTAAAACTCATTTTCCCCATAATATGATCAAAGAACCTTCAATCATGCGAGTCAAAAGCTTCCTCAAAGTCAACCTTAATGATAAAAAGGTTTTTATACTTTTTAGTAGCCCATGAGATAATCTCATTTACGATTAGAGGTCCATCAACAATTTGTCTATCTTTGATGTAGGCCGTTTGAACTCCACTTACAATCAAGTGAACTACTTGTTGAAGCATATTGAACTTTTGCAATGACTTTATATTGGAATTAATAAGACTAATGGGTCTAAATTCTTTAATATGGTGAGGGTATTTGATTTTAGGGACCAAAGAGATGAAAAAGGAATTGCACCCTCTTGGAATGAATCTATCCAATTCAAATCGTTTTGCATATTTATAAAGTCATTCTTAATAGAATCCCAGTAACACCTTATAAACTCGAAAGTGAATCCATCGGGGTCCCGGGGCTTTACCACCACCACAATCTCAAACCACGTCTTTTATCTCTTGGCAAGTAAAAGTTGCATCTAAAAGTGAGGAATCAAGAGAAAATAGTGTTTTAAAAAGGTTACTTGTTGAAGCTTGGCCTACTCGAGGAGTTATCCTGGAACTTCATCACCCTAATCCAAAGCCAATTGATGTATATACCATTGATTCTTGAACGAGCATATTTGTTACTAACATAAAAGTTATTTATGAGGTTTGCGAGCCTATCCCATAGTGTACGTTTAATGTTAATATTAAACCATTCGCCATATAGAAAGACACCCTTCTTCCCCATTTATTTCACTAGTCTTTTTAAACATCGAATCATCCCAAGTAGCGATTATGCCACCTGAACTTCCTTGCAAGTTCTTAAATGCAAACTCACAAGTTTGATTACCCCACAAAGAGTGAACCAACTTACAGTCAACATTGGTTGATTTTGTTTCTTGAATGTTGAATCCCAATGAAACTTATACTATTTCATGACAAATTCTCCTTACCCATTTTTTCCCAAGGGGTTCCAACTCCATTTACATTCATGGATGCAATATTCATTGATCCACAATGTCGTTTTCTCCAAAAATGACATGCACATCATTTTCTCTTCCTTCCAGATTGTAGCCAATAAGTGTGCCTATCTCCATGGTTTTGGTCACCTCATTAACATGATTAACATTAGACAAAAATACACCGTTGGTCCCTAAACTTTCCACAAATCATCGCCATGCACCCTAAGTTTGTAAAATCGTCTCCATGCGTCCAAACCTTAGGATTTTGAGTCCGATTGCATCCCTTGACCCATTTGGGCTGGGTCAACGCATGTTTTCTGTTCTAGTTTCAGGGGCATAATAGTCCAATCACTATTTAACTATGATCTAACCCAAGCTAAACCCTAAACTGCATTTGCAAGGCCCCAATAAATACATAAATAAATAAGTAATCGAAACTATTAGTAAATAAAGTGCATTGCAGGGAAGATCATAACAAAACATTAACATAAACTCATAAAGTGACAACACATATCTAACAATTAAACTAAGTGGATGATTCTGGATCATATGCCAAATGTAAAGTGTCGTAGTCTAATGTTTTCAAGATATCCTCGTGGTCGACTTCTGAATTGCCATGCTCGATGCCCACTTATTGAAGATCTTCCCATTTTCTTCTTGTCTGATTGACTTTACGCCTTAACGCCGTAGTCTTTAGTCTTTCTTTCATGCATCGTTTTTCATTTACTTCCCACTTCGTCCTTTTCTTTACATAAGCCTTTGCTTTTTCTTCAAAATACCAAGCAACGGCTTCTGCAAGCTTTTTATCTTTCATTTTCTCAACATTGTTAGCTAAAGCTGCATTAGATGATTCTGCCATTTTTTAAACTTATTTGTGCTTCTACCTTTGTTTAGGATGTTAACCTCATGAATCATAAGGGGTTAATATAGTGTGTGCGAAATGAATGCTAGGAAGTTGGAAGAGTGATTGTTTCAATTTTCAAAAAACCAAACGACAATCCCATACGATCTTGTAGGCGGTGTGAACCACCATCTTCCATTACTTCATCCAACAAAGGGAAATCTTCCATTGGTAAATGTGTGAGAAATTTGGGCGGTTGGATGGGTTTATTGGTTAAAGCACAAAAGTTACTAGCGTCTCATGGAAGAGACGTTCAAGAGTTTTATTAATGACTTTGTTTTCACTGTTGGTCCTTCATTTTGTCTATGTTACCGTTGTAATACTTAAACTCCTACCAATTATTAAGTTGAGTGCTTTGGTCCCTCAAGTTGACGGTCGGGTTTAGCTTGGGTTAGATCATAGTTAAATAGTGATTGGACTATTATGCCCTTGAAACTAGAACAGAAAACATGCGTTGACCCAGCCCAAATGGGTCAAGGGATGCAATCGGACTCAAAATCCTAAGGTTTGGACGCATGGCTACGATTTTAGAAACTTAGGGTGCATGGCGATGATTTATGGAAAGTTTAAGGACCAATGGTGTATTTTTGTCTTAACATTAGAAGGGGTGTTATGACTAACTCAGCCGATCAGGTTAAATTATTACGTTCTTTTATCAACTGATTGTAGATCCTAACACAAATTATGTCGATTGTGGTGTTTAATCTCCTATCTATTGCGCTGCTCACGTAGTGTTCCCTTATGCCCATTTAGGATAGATTTAAAATCTTTGTAACTTTCCAAAATGATTTTTTCTCATTATACATTTCTAATGTTTTCCATCACACTCTGGGAAATGACATGACCTCTTTTTGTTTAGCACATTATTATATTAGGTCCATGTATTTACTTGTAACTGGGCTTAGCCCATGTATTCCTTGTCATATGTTTATTTACTCGTATTGTATCCACTATGATAGTACTAGTATGATTTATGGGAATGGTTGTAACGTCTGTTGCCAGGCGGAACTGGCCCGATTGAGCCGTAGCGAACCGGACAGAATCGGCCCAATCGATTCGGACCAAACATATTTTTGTCCGGTCTTCAGTCCACCTTTTTGCTCATGTTAAGTCGTCGGTTTGGTTTGGTTTTACGCACAACCTGCAACACCTGTAGGTCGAGTCATGAGTCCCATAAGCGGAACTAAGTGGAGACCAAGGGGGTGTGACCCCCCAAAAATAATTCCATTAGATTTTTTTTATCATTAAGTACATTTTCATCACTTATCGTTTCTTGAAAGTCAAGGGTGAGGGAAAATGATTTGTGTAATTAATACTCTTATTAAAACACCCCATAACTTAAAAGTACAATAATTTATTCACATTGTACAACCAATTAAAAGCATATATATCAAATTAAAAACAATCAATTAAAACACCCCTTATTAAAAAGTACAATAAAATATTCACAATATACAATTTATTAAACAAACTACAACATAATATAAAATATAAAATAATTAAACACACTAATTAATGTTATTTTTAAAATACCCTAAAATGAAAACACACAAAACTTCATACAAGCTAACAAGTTGATGCTGCATATAGTTTTGAAAACTGGACCGGACCAACGGGTTCAACTGGGAAAAACATATAGTTTTGAATACAAGGGCTAATACACTACGGGTTAAGTTATTAAAAGCATGACTCGGTTTAAATTGATCCGTTTTTCGACCAGAACGGTTCAACCGGGTTTCAAAACATTATGTTTAATCTCCAAATCTTCAAACTTTTATTAGAGGTGGCAAAACGGGCGGGCACGAGCACGTGCTAAAATGGCACGGGCTAAAACGGGCACGGGCTAAACGGACAAATTATAAATCGGGCCAAACGGGCACGGGCTAAAACGAGCAAATTATAATTCAACTATTAAAAACATTCCGAACAGTCCTAAAAACCCCTTTAATTCATCTTGTAAAAAAAATCCAGCATCTAAGTCTTAACTATATTTAATTATTTTTTCTGAAAAAAAAAAAAGATAAAATCTAACTGCAAATTTGAGAAAATCTGCTGGGACAAATGAATAAAAATGCAACTAATTAAATATATCTATCAATTAATTAGATTATTAAATAATTATGCATAAAATAGTTAATAAATGAGATAAATTAAAATTAAAATAGTTGGAATATTTTATAGTTACCAGTGACAAGTGAATTGGTCGGAAAAAAAAATGAGAGTAATTGTTTGGACGTTGAATTGTGTGATTCGAAAGCGCCCGGTTATATTAACACTATGTGCCCATTAGCCCATCTAATAATATCTGTTTTTATCTTTTGCTCGTAAGAGCCCATCAAATAAATGCAAGGGGGCAAAAAACGCCCCAAACTTTTAAAAAAGTGTCAAAAATCGCCCAAATATTACAAATTGGGCAAGATTTGCCACCCCTAACTTTTATTATTTTTCATTTATAACCTATAAACTTTCTTTTATCACTAAACGATCTGTCGCTATAAAATCCCGTTGCTATGCACGGGTACTCGTCTAGTTAATACAAATGTTAAAAGGATAATGTAAATTTTCTCGCTAAAATAAATACATTACAGTTTGGCCTTAAAATAAAACTAGTCATGTTGTGTCCCCGCCTTTTTTTTCTATTCTAGGTCTTTGGTTCGGTTCAATCCAAACAGGTTTTTGGTTTTGGATGCACACCCCTATCTAAACAAGTTTGGTATCAAAGTATGATTTGCTGTAGAAATTTAAATAATCCAATCAAGGTTTGTTATATGTCTGTCTTTTTATGTATTTCTCTTTTTTCAGAAATTATCATTAAATCTCAATCATACAAGGCGATATAATGCTTAGTTATTTAGTTGTATCAATTTTCTTTGAGAGTTAGAAATGTGTAATGTTTTCAACTCGCGGGCAGAAAACTTTTTAATGAAAAAAATGTGGAGATTTTTGCTTGTTCCTCCATATTGCCAAGACCCTTGTTGTATGACAAAATACACCCTTACTTTTGTTTAAATGGCTCCCAGGAAGGACGTCCACTTTCATGTGTATATAGCGTGATAAACAGAATCATTTATGTGGTTGCAGAAGCATGAGCAGAATGGTCACCAATCAATGATGAGTTGGTCCAGTGGTTGGGCCTTGGCTTGTTGACCGAGAGGTCTCAAGTTCAAACCCCACTATAGTCATCTTTGAGATATCGAAGTCCTTAAGTGAAGGGCTCAGCTTCCGTCTTGGCGGGGGCTCGAGTCTGGATGGGGCAGGGTTTACTCCAACATTTAAGTGTCGTGCCTTAGGGCGGCTTGTGTTGGAGGTTTTCCTCCCATCGGGTCGATTGGTCTGTGAGCTCTTCGGGGGGCTCTAGTCGGGCGCCAATGCCAACTGTGGTACGCAGCTTGCTATCCCAGTTACTGAAACTCACCTTTCAAAAAAAAAAAAAAAAAAAATGTTGAATATTATTCATCACACGCCAAATAAGCCCCAGATGCATGGTTATGGACTTACGGTGTACTTTTGCAGTGTTATAGTTCTTCATTTGCAGTTTTACCAAGTTATGCTGACACTAAAAATTTACTGAATATCTCTAGATAATTAATAATTCATTCCACATGCTGATAATTCCAAAAAAAACATTAACTCATGCCTAATTGTAGAGAGTAGAGACCATATATTTATAATCATAGAAATGATATGTTTTCGTACTCATCCTTACTTATCTTCTTGACTTCTTACATCTCATGTGTTAATCATTTGTGAGTTTATAAAAATGACTCACGTTACTTACTGTTAGATAATTGGCATGTAAAATTAAGAGAATAAATAGAAAGATAATTAACAAAGATTTAGAGTTTCTCGTAATGGCAAACTATACTTCTTAGTTTCTCGTCGAATTTGTATAAGCCCACAGCCCACTCATTAGGTCTTGGACCATATTGCTTATCCATCTGCCATCAAGTCATCAACCGTTCAACCCATACTTGACAAATGCAGCACTTTGATAATAACGTAATGTCAACTTATCAACCCAAAAAAACAAATTGAAAATTAAGTTGCCAAGTATTCTGATAACCTATTATATGAAATTAAGGGGAGATATGAAATTAATCATTTATATTTTACATGTAAAAGACTTCTTATAAATACAGTGAATCATCTCAATATAAAGTATCAAATATGTTAATAAAGTCATACGATATGTTTGGCAAGTGGCAACATTAGCCAAGACATTTTATTTTCTTGATTTTAGTTTTATGACCAAAACACGATTTTGTTTCCTCCAATTAATGGACTATTGGACTTCACCCATAAATGATTCATATATAGAAGGACCTACATGCAGAAAATGCCATGCATGCATGTGTGCATAATTGCATAAAGAAGAAATTCACTGAGAGCAATTAACTTGTATGCATGGTGAGACAAAACAACATTATTATTGAGGTTTCAGAAGAAAGGGCAGATTGGTCATCAAGATAAAGCTGGTGAATGTAGGAAACACATCCAAATTGCTTATATATCATTGTACCTTTGCATCGTGTAAGTTGGGTACACCTGCAGTATATATCATCTAGTTAAACCGGCACTCAATCTATTTGACTTTCTTAGAGGGGAATTGATATGAAGACATTAACTTTTGATTCATACGTGCACACCATTTGAGCATTAAACAATTGTATAACCTGTGGTCCAGTTTTAACTCCAAAAACCGTTGTAGTAACTAGTAACTAGTAATAATATGGTTACCAAAAGTGTTGTAGCTTAAGAATATCAAGTGAATGCGAGATTGTTTTTCAACCAATTAGGTGGGTTCAATTGTCAATTGCTCATGTATTTTGTAGGGTATATAAAGTTAGATTGTTAGTTTCATTTCTAAAAAGACAAAGACTCTATGGTTAAACAAATACAGCTCTAAGAACTATGGTTAATAAGAGAGTATTTTGATAGAGAATTGATTGGCATACTCATCTATTTGATTGTGACACTGTACTATGTGCACTATATAACTGTACGTTAATTACAGTGTACTTTATATGTTTGTACATTGAGTGTCGCAATCAAAATAGAGAGTGTGCAAATCACCTTTCATTTTGATAAGGGTTCTACTATTGGTACCCCTGGCCCATAGAAAGTACGAATATTTTGTACTTTCTACCCCCTTTGTCTCCTTGTTTACAGCACAACACATTTTTTATCAGTTTCTGTTTCGTACTTTTTGCCAGTTTAATACTTTTGACTTGTTAAACTTTATATTTTTATTTCGCACTTTCCGTTTCACAGTTTTGTAGTATAATCAAAATTATAAAAATAAAAAATAATAATAAAAACAAAGAAAGAGGGAAAAAACAAACGGATACAATTTGTAAATTCAGAGGTTCTTTATAGGGGCAATTTTGTTTTTACCCCATCAAGATCCCCTTGCTCAAAACCTAGCCCCATGCGAAACTGCGTAATAGGTTTTCCCCTGATTCGACCTATGCGGAATATTCGTGGTATGCAAAACGTACTTTTTTGCCCCAAAAAAGTGTACTTATGTGTAAGTGTGTGTAAGAGGGTGTAAGATACAAGTACAATTGTGTAAGACTTGTGTAAGTGTACTTTTTCATGCTACTCGTACTTGCGTGTAAGTGTACTGTTATGCGATTTGTACAAATTTTTTTCGGAAATTCAATAATATTATGAATAAAATATTGATTTATTTTTATTCGACTTGTACATAATGTTGTGATTACATGTTTCCAATAGTACCCGTACCCTCTTATTCGACTTTGGTCAACTCACTATTCGATTTGACATATGTACTTGTATATGCAACTTGTACGAATTTATTATGATTCGACATACATACTTGGATATGCAACTTGTACGAATTTAGTTTTTTTTTATTTACTTTATATCTTATGAGATATGCGACTTGTACAAATAGTTAAGTATTATATATATATATATATATATATATATATATATATATATATATATATATATATATATATATATATATATATATATATATATATAAAAATTAAAAAAATAGATATATATAACAATTTGGAAATATTTCGAACAACAAAAAAAAATATAAAAAAAGAATTAAAATAGAAAACACAAAATTGATATAATTAAGATTATAAAATAACAAATGTTATATAATATTACTTGTATAATGAGTGTGAGTATGATACTATCTCACACAACACAGTATACTGTACAACACCTCTTCTTGGTATACTGATGAGACGAAAAGTGGTTACGCTTTTAAGGTCATTTAGCCCTAAATTGTGATAAATGTGTCAACATTGCCCTAAACGTTCCTTTTGTCATTTACGGTACTCTTTGAGAGAAATTCTGGAAAACATGCACATTTGGTACGTTTTCTTAGCATAAAAGTGAAGAAAACGACCAATGTCTTAAAGAAGCAGGATTTTTACAACCTGACGCCAGAAGTAAAGGTGACGCCGTCAAGCAAGGATGAACAAAAGATGGAATTCATTAAATCAAATGACGGGCCCAGAAAGTTTCAAGAAATTTAAACCTGACGCCGTCAGGTGTTAAAAGGTGTAGGCCGTCAGGAACAAAGTAAAGAGAGACGGCCCCAGAGGTTTACATGCGACACCACGTACCAAATGGATTAGCCATCCACAAAACCCTAATGGCGGCGAGCTTGACCGGCGTCAGACCCTATAAGCTGACGCCGTCCAATTTAAAATCTATATATCGTTTTCTATTTTTATCATTATGTGTGGAACTTTGTGGACTTTTAGGTGCAAACCCTAAAGACGAATTTTCTGTGACTTTAGGGTTTCCAACCCTTGGAACCCTATGTCTTAATTAAAGATATCTTCACTTTAATTCAATTCAAAGTCTATGTGTTGGCTGTCTATCTATCTTCGCTTGTCTTTCAATTACATGAGTAGCAAATTTCTAGTGTTTGCCTTAATCTAATGAAACCTAACTATTAATTAAATTGGTCGTGGTGTGTGTGTTGTTTGTTGGGATATTGTTCATCGTGTTGGCTCAAGAAATCTGCTCAACCTCCTTTATGGTAATGTGGCTTGAACTCTTTGGGAAACATGTATCGAGGCATACTAGGCTATTAAGGTAGTATTTAAACGCATGAGCCACTGTTTCAACCCCTATGTTGTGCCGGTGCATGGCATAGGGCGAGATAAGAGCTCATAGAATTGGAGAGATATGTACGTCTCCATGAGTTATTAGGAATACACCCTTCATCCACACAAGTAACACACCATATCAAGTTAAAGTAACCAAGATAGTTAGGGAGTAATGAATTAAGTAAACACAACCTTTCTCCATATTGTTTTCACAACCACAATAGTTTTGAATATTTAATTTATTTTAATTTGCCATAAGTAGTAACTTGGGTTAGTTGATAAAATACTATTCCGCCTTCTCCAAACCGAGATTTTAATTGCTTTCATAAAAATATAAATACAAAAAAGAATCTTCCTTCCACCCTTAGACCTATAGATTAGCTACTTCTGATCCTAAACGAACACTATTCCCTGTGAGAGAACGATCAATCCCCGAATTACCTATCTCATACTACATCGGTCAGTAAACTGCTGGTGGTAGGTTGTAAGCCTCTTGAGATCCCTCGACCGAGGTATAACCTGTTGTAAGGTCAACAAAACCACGCATCAAGCTTTTTGGGCCGCTGCCGGGAATAGGTTTATGTTTAGGTAGAATTTTATGTCTTTAGGTCTACTCGCTAGAACCTTTCTAGTGAGATTTTATTTTCTTTTTCTAGGTTTTCTTTAGTCTTCTTTCTTCGTGTTTTTGTTCGTAATCCTACCATCCGCCATCATGGAAGGATGGTAACCCTCCTTGATCCCAACAACCAATTCAACCGAACTACCCACCACAACCGACCAACCTCCTAGACCCGCACCTTAAGGAGAGTATTCCGACCCAGCCACCTTGGCTATCGGAAACCACCATTGAGCTCATCAAGGACCAATGTCACTCCCCTTTGCGATCCGACACCATCCGGTTGGGTGCAAAGCGATGCGCATCTCCATGGACCTCTCGTTCCGAAGTCCAAACAACATCTCAAAGGATTTCCTCAAAATCGAGATTCAATAGACCATATGATGTTGCACCGTAGAGTATCGTCCGAATCTGCTCTTAGGTTGTTTCTCTCGTGAAAATTGACAAGAAATGATCTTGACATTCCTCAATAGGTATGGATCTGCCGGATACCGATACGCTCACATCGCTCTTGGGACATCGGGACCAAGCTAGTCCATGGCTTGAGCGACTTCCGCAGGACCATCACCTCTTGGACGATCTCACAACTCATTTCCTTGCTCAATTTTTCCCACCGGAGAGAACTACCAAGCTAAGGAATGATATCTTGGCGTTCCAACAACGCCAAGGCGAAACCCTCTACGAGGCATGGACTCGATCAAGGACTTACTCCAAAAAGTCCCTCATCATGGCATAGACCTTTGGCTCCAAGTCCAAATCTTCTATGACCACATCAATCTCCACACAAGGCAAACCATTGACCAAGCGGCCGGTGGCAAGCTACATGATCTAAGTGCGGAACAATCATGGGATCTCCTAGAAGATCTTGTTCTATATGACAACGAAAGTTGGAATGATCCCCATGATTTGAATAAAACGGTCAAGGCAATATCTTTGCCTTCGAATAATTCAAGAACTTCCGACCGTAGGATCATAGAACTTGAAGACCAAGTCAAGTTTCTGATGAAATCCTACGAAGCTCCTAAACCTTCAAGCCAAGTGAACAAAATCACTTCTTCGTGCGAATTATGTAGTGCTCCCCACGACACTCGTGATTGCATGGAACTCCCCGAACAAGCTTTTGCGGACTACGCATCCACGCGTACTGACGGAGCGGGAGATAAGTGGTACACTATCAAACCCGAGCCAAACCCCTACGGAGATTCATACAACCCCTCATGGAAAAATCACTTCAACCTTAGGTGGAAGCCAAACCAAAACGCACCCCAAAACAATTCTTCCAACCCACCTAACCGGTTTCAATCCAACGGTAACTCCTCAAACTGTACCTTCAACAACAATCCTTCCAACAACTATGGTAGTACCAAAAATTTGATGTCAAATTTTATGGCATCTCAAGAAGCTCGTATAGCTAAATTCACATCCGAATTTAATCAACAACAAGTAGAGATGACCAACAAAATTGACAACTTGTTGAAGGCTCTCAACAACCAAGTGCTATCACCTCCACATAAAGACGCTAGGAACACTAATAGCGGACCCCATGTCAAAGACCCTTCTTCATCCAAACATATCCACTTCGTCAACGTTGTGACCATTAGACCAATTGATAAGAGTGAGAATGATAACGAATCAAAGGATGATGTTAAGGAA
>LBNU01028969.1:4026-16001 GCA_014162995.1 Artemisia annua
ATTTCACCTTATTGTCATTATTTCTTATGCTATGACCATTCTGATACTCATCCAATGCAACATATTCGGTCTCTTTTCTTCTGTTTCATATTACCCTTTTGTTATATCTGTTCACTGGGCTTTTTAAGCTCAGCCGCGTTTCTTTTCCCCGCGGCAGGTTTTAGAAGGAAGCTGGGTTATGGGTGAAGAGTGCAAATAGGAGCTTTAGTGAGGACTTTGCTTTCATGACTTCTTAGTGGTTTTTGACGAAGACTCTTGATTAGTCATTTGTACCCTATACTGATATTGATTTCTTTTCCATAGAACCTTTTGTAACCTTTTATAACCTTTGTATTCATTTGTATTATATAAGTTAATGCTTGTGTTTGTTCTGATTGACACTATGAATGTGACACTTTAGCCCTTGTCGGGTTGGGGTGTTACAATGTGCATAGATTATATTGTCATTTTAGTCGACTATTGTGACATGTTATTTACACTCTTTAAACAAAGTTGATACCAATGGTCACTCTGGATTGCGTTTCACTCAAATGGGTAAAAATGGTTAAAAAAAAAAGGCAACTGTGCTACAAAAGGCCATTGAACTCTTTCAAAAACTTTAAAGACTAAAAATACCAACAAAAACAACTCACCAATAGCTCATTTGCTAACAATTGCACCTACATATGCATTATCACAAATGTTATGTGTAAATGGGGATGAGATAATGGGAATTACTTTTGTTGCGGTTACTCTGAACTGATATACAAAAACAATTTTTATTGACCCGTCAATAGTGATTTATTTGATATCATGTTTGCAATGTATAAAACCTGAAAATTGTTCATTCATAGTATAAGATCTTTTTTCCAAAAATACTCCTCTTAAGTTAAGGATGAGTTTGTATTTGTGATGATTTGCATAACTGATATCTAATATACCAGATACACCTGTCTTGGTTATGAGTTCGATTTGTGTAAAAATATGTTAAGTTTGACTGGATTGAATTGCCACCGTCTTTTCATCAACAATGCTTTTCTTTATTTTTTTTACTGATAATAAGACACTTCGGTTTCAGGGGAGCAGAGCCTAGGCAACTGCCGTTCTTGTTAGGAATACGATTTTTCATAAGAAAGATTCGGTCACCCCAAATATGATTAAGCATTGTTTAGCTCGTAGTAGTTTTAATAGTTATTAGTTCGTAGATTAGAAGTAGTTAGTATTCGTGGAGTCGGGTCGGGTCTTTACCCACTGTCAGCCCGATCCACAGCCCAAATGGCAAAACCTTGTACATATAAAAGCCCTCTCCATCCTTGGAGAGGGTTGAACCTTCTCTTAATCTTATTTCTTTTTTTTTGGTTTCTTTCTCTCTCTAATATGAATTTCATCCGGGCATGGATTACTTTACATCCGTGCACCTCCGAAATGTTGTACGCTTCAGTGTATCATTTCTAGAAAAAGAAGAGAAGTCTTCTTTCATCCCAAAATCTCTCTTTTAATGATTCTTCAAGAGAGTTTTTGTGGTTTACAAGGTGGCTATTGGACTTAAATTTTCACAAATACCTTGCCGCTCAACTTAATGGCCACAACACGTTAAATTGAAAATGGGTCATTAATTGAGGGGGAGCGTATTTGCTTAAAATTTCTGCACCTTTAAAAGCTTTGTGCACCAGCAGCAGTGAATAATTGTCTCAAAATCAGTAAATGTTAAAACTTTTATCACTTTTTCTCCCAATTTTCTTCTAAAATCATTTAAATCAATTGGGATCACAAAATCTCAAAAGATTTGAATTTTTTTGATCTGGGGAGAGAATGTGATTTAAATATGAAATCTGATTTAAAAAGTGATGTTTTTGGACTCAAAGGTACACTCTCCCGTATGTGCTAAAGTTTTCAAAGTTTTTAAATTTTAATCAAAGCACATATTGAGGGGGAGCAAGTGTATAAATGGTGAATAAATGATCTCAAATGTTCGCTTTCCCGTATGTGCTAAACTTTTCAAAACTTTCAAATGGAATCAATCAATATGCACATATTGAGGGGGAGCAAGTGGCTAAGAGTCTTTCGTGTGTTTTTACAATAACATGTAGAAACTGTGAATTGATTATGACTCAGATTTGACTCATGAATTGACGAAACACAAAAGTTTGAATTCTAAAGGATTTATCCAAGTAGAAAGTACCGTTTCGAGAAGCTCTTCTTAGATGTATACTTTGACGGGTCGAACTTCCTTTTTAAGGAATGTTAACAACTTCAAGTTAGTTATTAGGGCTAGTTATCACCTAAAAGCTGATAATGGATCCCTTTAACTAAGCAACGTAAACGTGTCCCTAGGGTATACGTCTATTAAGAGTAGATCAATTCAAAAGTGCAACTCACCCCGACATGTGCAAATTTCTATCTAAAACTTATGAGCAAATGTTAAGGGGGAGCATTTGAAAAATGATAAAACTCTCCAAGTGTTAACAAAATGTGTTTATTAATCATAAACACTTTGAGAGAATTTTCAATGATTTGGTTATATGGCGATTGTGGAAAGATAGCAAAAAGACCGACCAATTTACTTTAATGCATGGAGTTATANGGTACTTGCCACTACACTATACTACATCGGTCAGGTACACTGCCTGGTGGGGATTGCAAGCTTCTCGAGATCCCTCGAGAGGTAAAACGTAGTGCATGTTGCAATCCACGCGCATCAGACACTTCCACTCAAAGATGACTTGAAGCTAATTATTTGGATGATGAGTAAAAAGCAATGTCAAAGATCATCCTACACATCAAGGAAGTCATCTTGAGTCCGGTGCTGAAAGCACAAAGTACTTATCATTGAAGAATCAACATCTACGAGCTACAAAAGTATCTACAAAGATCTCAATGCAAGAATTCAAGATTTAATTTCGGGGTGACCTCCCTTAGGGGAATATTGTTAGGAATACGATTTTTCATAAGAAAGATTCGGTCACCCCAAATATGATTAAGCATTGTTTAGCTCGTAGTAGTTTTAATAGTTATTAGTTCGTAGATTAGAAGTAGTTAGTATTCGTGGAGTCGGGTTGGGTCTTTACCCACTGTCAGCCCGATCCACAGCCCAAGTGGCAAAACCTTGTACATATAAAAGCCCTCTCCATCCTTGGAGAGGGTTGAATCTTCTCTTAATCTTATTTCTTTTTTTTTGGTTTCTTTCTCTCTCTAAGGTTCCATTCTCTCTCTCTTTCTCTCTCTAAACTTTCATCTTTCTTTCTTCTTTCTTTCTTTCTTCTCTTGATTCGATCCATAACCACAAGAACCATACATGTTATATTATTAGTGTTCTACAGTTCTCGACTACCCTTGCCATCTCACTAGGAGTGTTTCTGATTGTTGGTATGTTTTTTTATTCAAATCATTGTTTATGGTAGCTACTGATTGCAAATATTGTTGTCTTCTATTGCTTAATAAAACAGTCCTTCAGGCTGAATAACTCGCTTTCTTAAAAAATCACTACAAGTTAAGCACAGATTGCATGCTCCACCGTTTAAAATTACTTGCAATGACAATGGTGCGTAAAACCTGTAGATAATTGGGAATAAGCACAAATTATTCTACAGGAAAGATTAATGTTTTACTTAAGACAAGCATGATCCGCGGTGAATCTGGCAGAAACGGAAGTTCAAGTTTATACTTTTCTTTGTTATTCTACTTATGTGGATCAAAATGAACAATTGACCAGGAAAAAAAAAGGATCCCAAACGTCTCCGATTCATATGGTGGTGAACATGTTCCAGAATCATCAAATCTACAGGTCTATTAAATCTAATCACGTTTTTTTTTAAATTTAACTGTTAATTTCGGGGGTTCTGCTAATTTCGGGTTTGTTTACAAATTTTAGGTGATTCTTGCTTGAGGTCCATGTTTTTCACATCTTTGACAAACATCATCATCATGCCGAAATCGAAGAGACAGAGTAGGTAAACTCGTCTTTATTAATTCAATTTTATGCACTTTTTAAATTGGTATAAGCACTTCACTATGTAGTGGGTCTTTGGGATTGCTAATTTTTAAGCAGAATAGCAGCTGTTCATATTTCTTATCATATTTGAATTAACTTTTACCCCTAAAACCGTTAATAAATGAAAAGTAGTTATTTTCACTTCTAAAAAGTACTTATCTTTGAGCACAATCAGTAGAAATAAGCAATCCTAAATACCCCCATAGTAAGTGTGGTCAGATGTTGTTAATCAAATGGACTTTAGGTTAGTTATTATAAGAGAATAAGCTAATTTTAATTAACATCTCAAGTAAGCATCTCCTTATTGAAAGTTGCTTTTTATACCTCAAAAATAAACAGGGGAGCAAAAGGTTGTTGTATCTAGATTGCTTACAATTATTCTGCTTGGGTTATTTTTTGCGCAGTGGAGCAGTATAGTTCTATGTATTTTTTCGGCTTCATATCCAACTTTTCCAGCACCTTTTACACCTCCTTCAACCATAGGTGAAGGTCTTATGCACATGAAATTGAGGTCACATTATACTTGACTTTCTCTTTATTAAAACTGTACTTTTAATGTAACTACTAAGAAGAATGTTATTTATATTGAGATCATTTATTGCAGCCCCTGTATCATGTTTGTACGGGAAGCGTGAGAAATTTGAATGTCACTAATTGCAGTGATGGACATACAGAAGAAGATTAAGCACTTCCTATTCACGTATGATATCTTTAGCAATTGGCGACTTCCATCACTTTTAGGGGGTGTTTCTGTTTGATTATCAGTTTGCAAACCACGTTTTGAAAACCACGATTTGCAAAGGTAACTCCTAGGGTCCTTATTTTGTGTTACAATCTTTGTTGTCGATACGTATAGAAAGTTTTTTTTTACTTTGTTCATGTTTTGTGCTTCTTTTTTTTAGGAAAACATTATGAGCTCGAGTTTTCTTCAACCATCTTTGGTTTTGATCGAACCTACCCGTTAGCACGAAAGATAGACCAATGACACTTTACAACTACATGGAAGATTGGTGGGCGAAATTTATAAACGTACCTATATGGAAGATTGGATTAAGGGCTAATCCTTAAGGTAAATCCATAGTCCTGCTAAATTTAGTTCGCTTTAGTTTACAAATAAAATAAATGTGTGGCGGTGGTGAGGCGGCGGAGATGGTTGTTGAGCATTGTGGTACCTGTCTATCTGAGATGACGGTGTCACATCGGAGGGAAGCTTTAACAGATATTAGGGAGGAACCAAATCATTTTTTAGGTTTTAAATTTCTAGATACAAATTCTACCTTTGTTTTGTTTTTGAGAAAATTTTACACAGTTGCTGATATTAGGTAACAAGGAAGCTAACGTGATAATGGCGATTTACAAGGAAACCATTAATACTCTGATTTTGTAAAAGAGCATTCCCATACATATATTTAATTGGATCACCGTTGAGTTATGAAAACTTTATTATAAATTGGTTGGCTGTCGATGATGCCTTATATAGTTATATGTAAGTGTAATTTATCTCTCTTATTTTATTCGTATGCAGATGTAGGCCGATTGAGGAAGAACTTAATTCTTTAGTTTTGCCTGCGATGCAAAAATATCTGAATGATGAGGAATACAGGTATTGTTAGTTCTGTGTGTGTGTACACGGTGATCACACGTCCACTATGGAATTATTATCGATACTTTTTTGTTATTTAATGGCAGTGTGGTTTGGGATTCTATATTTCACTTTGAGCTGTTGACTGATTTGCAGCAAACTACAATACTTTTCTCATGAGTTGGACAGGTAACGTTTTAATGTCGACATCAAGGGCATAATTATATCCAATATATATTGTTTACACAAACCTAATACGATTTTTTTTCAGGTTACAAACAGGTGTTTGTGTTTGTCGAAAAATACAAGAGAACCTATAGCGATGGACTCAAGAGCTTGGTACAGTCGGTCATTTTTTTTCCTACTCTGTATTTTCTATAATGTTCCTTTGTCTGCTTTTCTTACATTTTCAAGTGTCAAATAACTATTACAAAACATTCCTTGCAGGCCCTCCAAAAACGTCCTTCTCGGAATGGCGGTTGACCAGTGGCTAGCCATGTAAGAACACTGAAGCAGGTTCAAATTTTCTGCATGGCTTGATCCGGTTTATGAACTTTCTATCAACAATGTAGCCATTTTTTCTGTTCTTTTCGACTGTTTTTACAAAGGTGTAATGTATATGCCTTTAAGATTTAGTAGGCTTTAGCCAAGTATTGATTGCGAATAGCTTAAGTATGCAAACATGTTACTCTCATGTATGAGTAAACTAATGTTTATGCAAAAGACCATCACAATTTTCCACTCTTAAAATATTTATTTTCCCATTTCCAGTTTGCAACACTTAGCGAACAAAATGTTGCAGTGTTAGAATATCCATTTCCAGTTCACAACACTTGCTAAACGTAACGGAAACTGCTTCTTTGGCAAAACACCCTGCGGCAACGCGCGGGTTTACCACCTCGTTAGTATTGCTTCCATGATAGTAATTATAAAATTCAAGGGGTAAGCTTGTTGAAAATCGTATCCTCTGCTAGGCATGAAGTCTATATCCTTGCAAACATTAAGAATCAGATCTAAACACCATGTAGATATGAGAAGGTCATGATTTAATAAAAATTCACACATATAACAATTTTGTACATAATAACCCATTACCTGATCATCATATAAGTTCTCTAATATGAATATATACTACTACAGTACCACAATAGGTTGTTGTTTTCCTTTTCTTAACATAGTGATGCAAGAACATGTTCTGTTCAATCCTCTGTTGTCACTTCTCCAAAGCCAACATCTCTAAACATAGTGAGAGTATGCAGGAACCTGTTCTATTCGATCCTCTGCTGTCACTTCAGTACCAAGTGATTTCAGAAATAGAACTACCGATGTTAATAGCTACCAGTAAAATATACCAACCACTTTGATGGAAGCCATCTAAGGAGCTGTATCTACGCAAATGGTAACAACATGTAACCATTTTATGGAATTTTTTTTGACCCTTTAAGCCATATACGTATATCAACATATTTGTTGTTGGAACCTGACGAGTCGTTTTTCAAGCGGTGAAGCTTATAAACTTGAGTCGTTGTCCCAACGAGGGTTGAACTGATCTCGTCACTCAAGATCGTGAGATATGTGAGATGAATAGGTTTAAAAGATGATTTTTGTTTTGATTATACTACAACGACAATTAAAACGCAGTTAAAGTAAAGTAAAACAATAAAGTGACGCAAAGACAATAAACAAATAAAGAAGCATGAAATAAAGTGACTTAAAGAAAACGAGAATGAAATTGTGAAAAGTGAAAAACGTTAAATGAATTTTAAAAACAATATGTTTGCAAAGCGACGTGAATAAGTTCACTAAGTGTGAGCTAATGGTTTATGACGAATTATTATCCTTTCTTTAGATTAGTTGTCAATTAATCTTTTGAAAAGATAATAACTCTAGACGTGTGATTTAATTGTTCTCCGGCTTTCGTCCTTTGAATAATAAATTCACAAGTCTAAATAATCTTAGCGATTATTAATCACAAACATTTAACGTCCACACTTAGCTCGCAAACCCGAATCACTAAGCAAACACGATTAAACTACTCGAGACTCATTTAAAATGAAATAAAGCGACAAAGGAAATAAAATGTAAACTTAGAAAATAAAATGTTTTTGGTATTTTAGATTTAATAAACGAAAATAAAAGTTTACTAAGCGAAGAAAGAAATATAAAAGATTTGAAAACATTAAACGCTAATAAAGTTTTAATCTAAAAATGCAAAGACATTGAACTCAAGTAAGACAACGTTACTAAAATATTTAAGAAAATTTCGGCAGAGTTTCACCTTAGCATAAAGCATAAGGAACCTCACTCGATGAAACGATGAGGTGAAACTCGCCTAACTCGGCGTATAAAAGTGAAGACACTAGCTAAAAAAAGATGTTAGACACAAGACCTTAAAAATATCATACTCGCTAAAAATAACCTCATACTCGCTAAAACAAATACCATACTCGCTAACAAAGATCTCATACTCTTTAAAAAGTGATACTCGCTAGAACTAAAACCAAACTCGCTAGAACCTAGACCATAGTCGCTAGCTTGAACTTCCCCAGCCCCGACTGATCCACCATCTCCGTGGACGCTATGTTATCCGAACTCCCAGAATGAGATCCTACTCGCTAAAAAGTTTAACCATACTCGCTAAAAAGTGATACTCGCTAGAACTAAAACCAAACTCGCTAGAAAAAATATCATACTCGCTAGAACTAAAACCATACTCGCTAGAACTTGAATCAAAAATCCATACTCGCTAAACCCTAAAAATGTAACTCGAAAAAAGCTAAAAGAACGTGCTGGAACTTTAGTAACGTGAAACAAACACCCTAAATTAATAAAAACTTATGAAAACTTTGTAGAAAACTAATTTTAATGACAAATAAGCTTGTAAATAAGCCAACGACTCACAAATAAGCTCTAACCCATATTTTTTATTATTCGAATGGAAAACACATGCAAAGGTGACAAAACTTATAAAAGCTTTTATAAAAGATTGATTATGTGAACAAAGATTGACAATAAACTCACAACTTGTAAAGATTAAGAAGAAAGATTGAAAATAAAAGACAATAAGCTAGAAAGAAAAGTTTAAGACATGAAAAATTAAAAATGCATTAATTAAAATATAAAACTTACACACACTAAAACTTAATAAAACTAAAAAAGAAATGAAGACTACTCTCCAAATGAAGCCACCATGGAGTATTTATCAAGCTAGGGGGAGCTCAAGTTTGCCTTCGTGTACATTTTGCCCCCTAGACTTTTACATCTCATGAAAAAGACACATAAACTATATTATCAAACTAATAAACGTCTAATACTTCTAAATGTAACGTCTTGTAACTTTGAGGCTTCGTGTTGACGTGTTCTCTAAAAGTCTTCAAAGATGTAAAAGTGATCACTTGCTCGAATTTGGGAAGCTTATCGTGATAATTATCTTTGAACTTCGATTAAGTGTCTCTTTCATTTTCTTGAGCCTTTAAGAGATAAATTCGTCGTACGGGCTTTTCTTAAGTAGATTTCATCTTTGGCTCGGCTCTTTGACACTTTTCCACATCTCGTGCTCGTTTTAGGCTTGTTGGTTGATTTTGTTGCCATTTATGCAATATCCTTTCCTGCACGATCACAAACACAAAAACACGATATCTTTGGCGTTTAATGTTAGTTTTTGGTCTTCTTATCACTTAAACTAAGGTCAAAAGTATGTGTAAAATAGCACATACCAGAACCTCACCACCAGTTCCTTGCAGCTCCTCCTAAGCCCACACCTGCCGGTTTCAAACGACCTAAACTTGACCCATACGTCCTCAATCTCAGCCACTCGAGATATCCTATCAAAACAAAGTATTAGCTGCCCTCGAAAGTAAACAATATTAACCGCAAACATCATTGAAATCAAAGAACATGGATTACATGTTGTTGCTGCCCTCGAATGTAAACAATATTAAACACAAACATCATTCAAATCAATTACTGGACATATCAAATAAAATTATTTTAGCATCAAATCAAAAGAAAAAAATAGTTTTTCCACAAACATCATTGAAATCAAAGAACATGTATTACATGTTCCTGCTGCCCTCGAATTTATCTTCAAAACATATATTGGAATCTAAGAACATGGATTACCTGTTGCTTCCCTCGAATGTAAACAATATTAAACACAAACATCATTCAAATCAATTACTGGACATATCAAATAAAATAATTTAGCATCAAATCAAAAGAAAAAAAATAGTTTTTTGCAGAATAAGAATAAGGATGAATAAATTAGCAGCATGCATAGGAGGGAAAATATGATTAACAAACTTATGAGTAAATACTACATGATCAGAACATAAACAATGATATAAGTATGAACATAAACCTTTGTAGACACAGGATTTGCTCAGCTTGCAAACCTTTGTAGACACAGGATTTGCTCAGCCTGGAGTTAGAGAAGAAAGATTGAGATCTAAGTATGAACATAAACAATGATATAGACTATACTAACCTCCAAAACATGAATAATCTGTCTTTTCTCATAATCTTCACTTACAGTTGTGCATGAAAAAGCAAGAAAAATGACAGCAAATCTGCATAAACGTAAAAACACACATATTATGACATATTAGGGTTTAAAGAAAAAAGAGAGAGAGAGAGAGTCGACACCTTTTTTTTTCTGGTTGTCACATGTTTTTCTATAGGCGTATTAACTCGAATTTAGGGTTAACTGTATTTAAGGAGATTTAGGTTGCTAAATATTTAGACGTATATTTACTTTGTTTTCGGTTGTTGATCACAATCAATGGCTTGGCTCCATTGGTTAAGATGTGTACATTGAAAGCTACAGATTCATGTTCGAATCTTACTATGGCCATTTTTCAAATCCGGATTTATGAATTAAAAAGGATTGCTTATGTGGCATGTTGCTTACATGGCCACAATGTGATGACGTGGCGCATAATGAATTACATGGCAATGACTGGGCAATGAGGTGACATTATACGTGTAACGCCTCCTGTTATATATAATATAGAGATAGTATGGTTATTGTGAAAAGTCACTAATGGTAAAATGTATAGGAAGGGTTTTTAGCCATTGGATCATTAGATTAAAATAGAGTATTAATGATATTAAATTGAGGTATTAATGACACATTTGACACATAACTAAATATATTGACACAATTGCACATAACGTCTTGTAATTGACACACAATTGATGTTTTATTGGCACACCCACGAATTTTTTAGCTAAATATATTGACACACTTGCACATAAATTCTTATAATTGACACACAATTGTCAAATTTTAATACAATATTATATGACACAGTAGAATTTTTATCTTTTTATCCTAAATGACTTCTATTTGATCCAAACTCTATATATATATATATATTTAATTATTTAAAACTAAAATTTTAATAATAATATATATAATATAGTTAATATATAATATATATATAATATATATAACGACTTCAAAAGCCCGCCCCGATGGGCGGGGCATGTCTTATAATTTTACTTTTGATGGTGTTACTTAAAAAAATTTGTTTTTAAGTACGGTGTTTTTTTTATTATTGTTTAAATTGTATTAGTTTACGTTATTTTATTTTTCTATTATTGTTTGTGTTATTGAATATGATAGAAAAAAACTTTCAAAGTGGTACGCAAGAATAAAAAACTTAAGTTAACGAATTGGACCGAATGATGTTGTTTTATGTTCTCCTTCACCAGGGAACATAAAAAATGAACCACACTCGTAAAATTTAGGATAGTTATTTTTGTTATGGTTACTTTGATATCCTAAATAAAATGGGTCAATCCATTTTTTTCACCATACACCAGTTTGTTAAAGTGCTCAATTTGACCCATTACACAACCTAAACCATATGTTTTTCCAAGTTTAATGCGGGGTCTCATTAAGTAGTGACTAAACAATTCGGAAAACTCCAAATTTTTTATTGAATGCATTAAGAACAAAAAGAAATAAACAATTATCAAATATGAGAGAAAAAAATTTCAAAGAGGTATGCAAGAACAAAGTATCAAAGTATATCCCGTTCAATTGGCGAGCAAGCCTTATAAATATTGTTAGAAAACTTAAGTTAACAAAAAATAAACTATAGTAACCAACACTCGAATGAGTCTTTCCAGTATGTGCATATCCAACTATCTGAACGGGAATCATTCTTTCTGGTACTTGTTACGTCTGCATCCCTTTGTTCATTCTGGTTCAAGCTTTACTGTGATGCTACTACTCTGTGCATTTCGACACATTTGTTATTATGGAGTAATTAATTTAAAAAAAAAAGTAATTATAGGTCACCCCGTCCATTTTGACACCCATTTATCCGTATTAACCAATTTACTTACGTGCCCATTTTCCAACATTTAAGTATTCCTTTAGGTAAAGAAAAGTAATTATATAATGATGGCTTTTTT
>LBNU01028969.1:23632-37581 GCA_014162995.1 Artemisia annua
CGAATTATTCTAGCATTGTATTCACTTCAAGGTTGCAAAACCCTAGCACTATTCAGAGTGCTCGTATTCAATATATTGAAGTGTTTAGTTGGTGATATTATTGTGTTTGTGTTCCTCTTAAGTTAATCAATAAATTCCGCATATTAATTAAGTTTGTAACAAGTCAGCTTCTATACATTGTTGTCTTGGTTTATCTAAGATAATAATACTAGATCAATTGCTCAACTGGGATCAACAACCCGCTTTCCTTTCCCTACCATGACATATCAATGATCGTGCAAAATTCAAAGAGTAAGCAATAAAAGTGGTATCTTTATCTCGATCACAATGTCTACAAATAGTTATTAAGGATTTAACATTTTTACATGACTGTGATGTTTGGTGGATTTAAAAATTGTGTAACAATACTATCTATCATATGCAATGAATGACAATTACATATATTAAAGAATCATGTAACACAGATAAAGTTCATCTTTATAAGACCCAAGAAGCAAGAAAAATGTATTATGTATGTTAATTTGCAAAGCTGTACATTACTCTCATGAGAAATGAACCAAGAACACACTATGAAGTGATGATGGTGATGATAGAAACACTTGCATGAATGCAATTTAATCTACATAACCTGATCAAACCGAAAACATTAATGAATATTTAAACTTTAAACGAAAAATTAGATCAAATGTAACCTTTAAACACCCCACGCTAATCTTTACCGATAACCCACGAAACAATATGGATGTGCTTCCCATCAATAAGAATCATCTGAAATTTTAAATGTATAAGCCTACCTTCAGATAATACAATACCCGAAAACACATATCGATGTCAACCATTTCAATAGTGAACCTACAAAAAGGAATATAAAAATCGATCAATGTTAAATCTTTTTCTACATCAAGAATCGATCTTTACGCTTAATATGATCCATCCCCCTCCGGACGTGGCGTCTATGGGTATTCCCTATAACTTATTATTATTTCTAACATTTTTAGGTGATAAATTTAACTCTATATCATTTCCACACTATTCCCTAACATACTTCCACCACTATCATTTTCTACTTCCATAACAATATTAATCCGTTTGACCCGTTTCATTTATGTTTTAGTGGTTGTATATGCCATTCCCCCTTTCTTCTAATACAATCCTTACCCGTTTGACCCGTTTATCGCCCAAATAATGCCAGTTGTCTTTAACCATTGAAGAACCATATGTTTTACTGGTTACATAGAAGACAACTATTAGGTGTTTGCATATCTTTTTTGTTAAAAGAAAATGTTTGCATCAATATAGAAATCACTTGATATGAGCTATAAGGAAAACTAATGTTAACGTTTTCATTGTCATAAAAAATATAAATGAATTAATGTACCAAGTAAAGAAGAAAATAATCGTACCTTTTTACGCATTATGATCCATGCTTCCAACTCAGTCATATCTAGATGAATCTTCTTTTTTCTTTTCTTTTCTACGTAGAGAAACATCAGCATCACCCACAACGACATCAACATCTTCCTGTTTACAATTTAAAAATCTCATGAGAAACACCAACTACCTTTTCGTTTGTGAGAATTATGGCAGCTCCACCAGCATCTTAGCTCCACCAGCATCTTTTACAATTTGTCCTTTCGCCACCCTTCCTACTTCACCATCTCCCAGTCAAATCACTACCTTTCCTTTAACATCTTTGTTATTTAATGTTCATGGGGGCAGAATGGGTCGTACGTAGATCGCCATTCATCCCCGGGTAGACCTGCTTCGGACGTCATATATTACTTCACAATTCCACGCGTCCCATTCTTATAACCTGTTTACTTCATTCCGCATTTTTTTCATTCCTCATATTCAGCAAAACTTAAGCCATCTTATTAAACTATCATTCAAATCTTACCCCTGTTGTTAAATACGTTTTAGCCCATTAATTTCCTACCCCCACAGTGGCTGATTCATTGTGAAGATGGTGTACTTAGGCAAGTTCGCCGTCTAGGAACACCCCAATGAACTTGTAGATTTCCATGCAGGACTAACCAAGTTTTCAGGCGTCATAGAGGGCTTAGGAGATGAAAAGCCATTAGAGCCATCATCGGCGTGAGAAGATGCACTTGAAAACCTTGTCTTAACATCTTCATCGCTAAGTATAAATTTGGTCTGATTGATCTTCACTAAAATTGTTGATTTCCTTACAGAAATGACCAAGTATTTAGACGTCAGAAAGGACTTAGAGAATAAAGAGACGTTAGAACCATTGTCGCCGTGAGAAGAAGCACTTGAAAGCCTAGGGATAACACCTTCATCGCTTAGTTCAAATTTCTTCTGAGTGATCTTCTCTGAACTTGAATTGCTAGATGAGGTTTCGGTGGAGGATCTACTTCGGGTAGAAAAAGTAGAATATTCCTCAGTTGATGATTCAACAGTCCATTGAAAAACTTAAACAATTTAAGGTTGATGCCCATGTGGTTGGACATCAGCATCATCCTCGCAAGGCAAAACATATAGTAAGCTTTCATTGGAATCTTTTCCGTCACCTTGCTTTAAAGCCCTGGCTCATCCTTGACAGCTTCCGAAGCTGCAATTCAATAGTGAAGTGAATAAGCATGCAAAATGTTAAAAAATCAAAACAAAAGGAACACAACACTACTTGAAAAAATTTGTAACGACATCTTTGCTTGTTCTGAAAGATGAATGTCCATAATTTTTTCCAGCATTTAACTTGCTAATTAAGCCTCTTGTAGTCTCGACTTCCTTCAGAAAATGAGAAAGTAGGTTAACTCTGCAACCCATGTACCACATCATAAAACATTTACATTATCTCACCGAACTCATTTAAAATAAGTCATTACATAACATCAAACTCGTGATACCTAGGCAAAAGAGACTCTTCATCCAACTCTGACTTTGATAGTTTACTTACACTCTGCTTGATAAAAGCATCAAATTCTGTAAGCCCGACCACGTTGCTTAAATGTCCTTGGACATCATCAATAGCATACTCTTGAAAAATCCCATGGATCCCTTCGTCCACAATATTTATATATGATGCAGCCTCGTCACCAAAAATCTTTGCAAAGCTGAAATCGACCAACTTCATCTTAAACCGTGGATCCATTACAACCGCTATTGCTAATATCAAACAACTGTTTTTCCAGTACTTATCAAAGTACTCTAGCATTGGTTTGGTAATGATACTAATGAAATTATCTTCACTTGTGGATGCACGTATTAGATCTAACTCAAACTTCCATGCTTCGTTAAAAAAAGTATTAGTTGTAGGGACGCTTGACGATGCCAGCAGACTCGCTGTCTCAAAAATTAGCTTCAAGTAAGTACAAAGATTGTTAACAACCTTCCACTCTTCACCAATTGGGCTTTTAAAGTATTCCGTTTGGAACCCTTGATGTATGCAAAGTCTTGTGTGCAACTCATACAGAAGGCTCTTGTCTCCATCACCAACGTCTTTGAGAGTAAAATCTTCCCAAACTATAGACTTCTGTTTTCTATGCTTTGTGAGCTCTGTGACCACATTGTTCATTGGCGAGTCGAAATATCGACCAAATTAGCAAAGTCCTTTTTGACCCGTTACTTGAGATGTCTTTCGTCACCCTATATTCAAAAAAATCTGTTTAGTCATGAATGTGTGAAACGAACAACTGAGCTTGCTAATACATTATACACGTTAATAATTGTTCGCACCGTTGTGGTGACTACTTCCTGTACTGTTGGCAGTCGGTTGTTTTCCTGCAACTGTAGGCATACGGTCATGAAGATAAGACGTGTCCTATGTAATACCGACATTCGTTGTTCTTGCCATTTCAGTTGTAGACGCATAGGAGCAGTGGCGAAGCTAGAAAATTTTCAGTGGGGGGTCGGGATCTAAAATTTTTTATTGCTTAATGTATAAAAAAATTTCACAATTAAAATGGGGGGTCGAAACCAAATATACCAAAAATTTTCTACACGAAAACTATATACCCCCTACATCGTAAAAAAAATTTCGGGGGGTCGGGCCCCCCCGGCCCCTATGTAGCTGTGCCCATTGCATATGAGTCGTCATCTCTAACAATGCCCGCACTAAAGTCCAAGATCTTTGTAACGTGTCGGTGACCTGCAAGGAGAATGCAATAACACGTAAGCATAATAATCTCGCATCATCATGAGAACAAAACTATGAAAAGCAGTAATGACTAACCGTTAGCCAGGTCATCTGTCAACGTTCGTGCATGGTTGTCGGTACTTTCCGATGCCAATCCAGTAGGTGTTACAGTTTCAAATACAGATGGAGATAAAGTGTTTCCAAGCTGGATTGTGGATTCCAAATTTGTACGATTGAGTCGCATCTTGGTTAGCCGCTGCAGAAACTATATGCTTCTACCACCACTTGGGAACCTTCCATCACTCAAGAAGCTGTTTATTAAAGACCTGGATGAGGTGAAAGATGTAGGCTCAGGCTGGGTGTGGTCCTGCATTCCCTTCACTTGAAAGTCCATGTTTTGAAAATATAAAGGGGTGGGAGGTGTGGTCAACTACTGTTGGTGGTGTTGTGGTGCAGTGTTTCCATGCCTTCAAGAGCCTACATTAAGAAATTATCCTAATCTGGCTGTAGTCTCACTTAAACAAACTACCTTCGTTAAGGATTCTAGAAATAAAAAACTATGGTGATAGTGTATTAAGAAGTCTGATTCATGTGGCTTAATCAGTCACCAAGTTGAGTATAGAAGGTATTTCGGGACATACTGATGAGGTGTGGAGAGATGTCATGGAGCATCTTGGGGCAGTTGAAGAAGTAACTATTGGTGAGTGTAACGATATTAAGTACTTGTGGGAATCAGAAGCAAAGGCAAGCAACGTTCTTGTGAATTTAAGAAAGTTGGAAGTATGGTTTTGTGAAGAATTGGTGAGTTTAGGAGAAAAAGAGGAGCCCAAAACTATTGCAAGCAACATCCTCATTGATTTGATGACGGTGCATAACAACAATATTTACACTAATAATAAGCATGCAAACCTTTAATGACTTAAATAAGTAGATTTCCATCAGTCCCGATCTGCTGTTACACCAGATGCAATCCGGATTGAAGCTCATGTTCAAAAGCACACCGTATCACTCAAACTGCAAATGGCTGGAAAGGTGCCGATTTCCATAACTGCAAATTCTGAGATTTACGTTCAGCCACATATACACCTTCATAAAACATCAGTAAAAAAGTTTCTTAAACTTATAATACTCGACAGCGACTACTACGAAGTGCATCCCATAAAAAAACTGTAGGATTAAAGATAACCCAAAAAAACATACAATCAACAAAGGAGACGGACTGTGCCGCAGATTCTTGGATGTATTCTTTTGGATAAAACCTTAAATTTTCTGTTACTCTAAGATAAAAAAATAAAAATGAGCTATAAAATTAGAAACTTTTTAACATGATATTTAGATTCGGTAATAATGAGTGTAATACTTTAACATGGAATTCAATCTAAAATATATGTATGTTACTTACTCGAGGACATATATAAACAACTCTTTTTATCACATGTTTTTGTAAATACATCATTATGTATGACCAGGATGTAAAAATCTGCAAAGAAAAAGAGACGGAATAAGTGTATAAGAAATCTAAAAACCTGTAATATTACAGCTTATACATGCTCAATTATTTTCGGATCCTGGTCGGCACCACTACTGAGAAGCAAAACCAAGGATTATGCAACCCACTGCAAATAGCTGGAATGATCATATCGGAGCTCGAGACTTTAGTAGGGACATTAAGAAAGTCCCCCAACACATCTCTAGATAATGCCACTATTAAACTGCATAATAAAAGCAATAAATTATATCAAATGCAGGCTACAAAGAAGATAGTAAAAGCACAAAGTTACACATAACGTAAATTTCATGTTTACCAAACTTTAAAAAATAATACGGAGTAGAATATATATAAGGCAATACCTGAGAATAGATCCAATTGATAACCCATACCTGATAGATACAGACCCTTGAACAAATGACTTGATAATCAAGATTCCCACTCACAAGCTGCACATTTCCTTCTGTCATTTTGCCATTAATGATCTGCAATGTCAGAGCTTCACATGCTGCAAATTCAAGGAAAACTCATAACCTTCCAACTGGAAGGATGTTAATTTGGTTCTGTGTGATACAAATATTAACTACATATACCTTGATTCCGCTTTCATCTATTTCTATGTGGATTTGAACGGGTTGTGTGTACCATTTATGGGTACTTTGGTAAGCTTTCTACGATGTATACCTTGACTGTCCTGAACTGAGTCTCGTATATGCCTTTTTTTATTTCCGAATATGTAGCTCCATGTTCGAACCCAAGTATCCTAAATGATTCCAAAATTTTCACCTGCAAAACAGAATATTAGCCTCGTTTTCCAGGAATATCACTAAGCTTAATTTTCAAGATTACCTCATCTACCAATTTAGGTGGACAGACTACCTCTACCGTCCAATCTGGCTCAGTTAAATCTCTCGTAATCATGCACACTTAACAGCCTTCCTGTGGCAATGGATTGAAATACAAACGCTTATTATACTAATAGCACACTTAGTAGCAAAACTAACATGAACAGACCGCCCTTTCAGTTCCTGAAAAAAAAGTAATAAATCAAACCCCGCAATCTTAAAATGAAATGGACTGCTTGATAGGTTAGCTGCCTATAATAAAAGAATAATGGATTGTCGGGTTCAAACAAAACCATGAAACAAACACATACTTGGGCTTGTCACATAAAATCTAAAACAAGGGCATTTGAAGTTTGACAAATAAAAGACCAGTTTGGTTTTTTGAACCTAACAGGAAACTATTCTTAAGAAAGCCGAGAACCAAACTAAAAACCGGTTTTTATAAGAATCTAGAACCACAAAGTGAATCGGACATGGCTTGTTTATTACTCGGTTTCGTTTTGGTCCTGTCCCATTCGTCAACTTATGCACACCCTAAATGACATTGTTTTAAATAAATTAGACTCACTTCTTGCAAGTACTCCCATCCAGGTTTTCTCTTGGCGACTGCATCTCGAAGCTGATCATACCGCATATTTTTCTGAACATTACATAACTCATCACTAATAAGAAAAGAATTTAATACCTCGTAACGATAGTCCATTTTCTTCATTATGTTGTACGCTGTCCATGGAGGCTTGATAATAAGCAGGGTGTGATTGTTGACACCATGGGCCTATATTTTTTTTTATTATAAGAGAGTTATATATTAATAAATCAGTCTGAAATTCATAATCTCTAGAGTATTAAAATAAACATATATGAACAAAAAGAACAGGAAATTAAAGTATCTCGGCTTGCGTAAATAAAAGCCAAGGGTACATTCTCGACGCATTAATCAAAGACTGATACCCTGTAATACAAAATAGTCTGAAATTTTATATCATAAAATTAAATTAGTTTTTTTTTGCTACATATACATATTGGCGAACATATTTAAACACAACATATGACAATATATGCATCACAAAAAATATCTGGCATATGATTCTGTTAACCGGCATGAGATCGATTGTGTTAAGGAAATTGGGCTGTTAGCGTATGTGACTTATTCAGCATACAAATACAAAGAAGCTAAAGCACATTATGTACATAGCATGTGGTTTTTGGTTTTGATGTTACCAATCGTGGATGTGTTCAGGTTATCAATCTGGAATAATGAAGTGAAAAACATAGATTTGAAATCTTTTAATAGTAACAGGGAAACATACAAATGATCAAAGTAAAAAATTAAGAATGTACCTCAGAATCTCATCTAGCCTTTTCGTACAAAAACTTGCTGATATTAGGAGTTGTCACTTTGTATGCGGCTACACGCAGGATCAAGTATCAACAATGGCGATGAAACCTGCAACTTATTAGAGACCGTCAATTGTTTTTGTTTGTTGAGAAGCAACAGCATGTGGGAATAGACACATAAAATTATTAGAATGGAGATCGAAATCATCCTCTTCATCAAATTGAATTAGGGTTATAACATAAAAAATTGCAGATTAAATAATAAATCATAAAAAATTATTGTACCTTAGATTCATCATAAATTCTTTACAATGGCTCTCTTAACCTGTAAAAAAATATAGTTAACCATAAGTTTTGATCACTTAAGAAGTTGAGAGACACTGTACATGTAGATTTTTTTAATCTACAAATCATAAACACCTTAAAAATTCATTGGGCAATAGAACTTGTAAGTAAGTATATACCATGCATGCCTTTGTTAGGGTTCATGTAATTCATAAACATAGCCCCTAACAAATCCGTTCAATTATCAATGGCAAAACAACCTATAGGCTAACAATCAAAGACCATATGTTGTTGCTGAAGTAGCGATTTGAATCATACCAGATGATGTAAAACTGAATACGATGGAAAAGGGATACTCCAATTAGGGTTCTTGGGTTTTGAGAAAAAGGATATACGGACTGTCTTTTTTTTCTTTTGTTATACACTAGAATGGGTTTTAATTAAACGTTAATCTCTATTTGAAAACCTTGACAATGCAATATCAATTATGATTTGCAATTTTTATCACAAACATTAGAATGCTCCAATGGTTGAGGTGTTGTTTATTACTGCCTCTCATCCCAAGTTCGAATCCTTTGCACTACATTTTTACAATCCCGAATTTTAAATTTAAAAACTTGCTTACAATCCTGAATTTTAAATTTAAAAACTTGCTTACATGGACAGAATGTGATGACATGGCTGATAATTAATTACCTGGCAATGACTGGGCAATGAGGTGGCATTACACGTGTAACGCCTCCTGTTATATATATATATATATATATATATATATATATATATATATATATATATATATATATATAGACTATTTATATAAAACAAGGTTTTCTAAACTCATCTCCTCTCCAAAAATCTTCTAAATTTGCCACGTGGCATTTAACCCTATCCAACGATTCTCCCTCAATTTCACTCCAAACAAGTCAACTAAGCAAAAATTTGGGCGGAAATTGATCTCTCTTGTAACACCCCCTAATTTGTGATGTAGCAGCGGAATAGTAATTAGGGTGTTACGTAGAGGATCGAAGTCATAATGATAGAAAACGGCTTGAAAAAGACGTTTTAAAAACATAGTTGCATTACTATAGATTCAGTTACAAAAGTTCATATCAGAGTAATAAAATACTTGGAAGTACTGATGTTTTAAACTGAGTTAAACATCTTTATTTTACACCATTATTTAGAAAAGTAGATAGTTTGCCATTTTGCCCACTCCATGCTTGATGCTCCTGTTAGTTTCCTGAGATTAAATGCTTAAAGTCAACAAAATTGTTGAGTGAAATCATAGAGTTTGAAATTTAGTAATCAGTTCGATACACAAGTAAGATTGTATAGGGAATACAATCAGTTGAAAAATTGATATTGCAGTATATATATTGCTCTAAGTCTCATGACACGCAAACGTTAACAAATACCGTAAAACGGCGGGTGATCATCAAGTCAATGATGATAATTTTGCCCTCGTGTAATAGGTGATTTGCCAATTCCTATTTTGTTTCAAATATAATGTATCGCGACTAATACGACTAACCAAAAGGCATTCCGTCCAGTATTAGTGGGATAGGCTGTCAAACCTAAATAGATCTATTCACTATATTCGCGTTCACATACAAGTGATTAATGGCTCATGAATAAGGGTCTTGTGGCAATAGCTAACTTAGGCATATATCAAATCAGGTAGCATACAGAAAATTACTTGTGATCTGTTTATAGCATGTATCCCCCTCACGGAGTTTAAAATAAGTAAATGTGAGGCTATGACTCACCTTAATTGATACTGATATGATGAAAAGTAAAGTCGGATGAGATTATGGTAACGGCTTCTATATATAACCTGGTAAGTAAACTATTCTGAGAATTTGACCAAATACTATTTGGTAGATATGAAACGAATATCGAGTAATCGTTAAGATAAATAAATGATATGCAAATGACATTATTATGTTTATAATAATATAACAAGATTAGTTTGAAAGTTTTCCCTTTTAAATTGTGATAATAAAATAAGTAAGAATTTATAATATCGTTATATATTTTTAACGAAAAGTTAAATAATATATAGACAAAATGAAACTTTATATGCATATGATATGATCAATTTAACAAATATAAAATAAAAATGTTTAAGTGGAATAAATTTAGTCCTTGTCCTTTTCCTAGTTTACACTTTTTACCCTAACGTCATTAACGTTACACCGTTAGTCCTTTATATATAGAATCTACAATTATTGTCCTCTAAATGTCCAATATATCATTCTGAGCTTGGAATATCAAATATTATCAATTTTTATCCTTAAGATTCTTTTTTTACAGTTTCAGTCCTTATTTTAACAGTTTGACAGTTTTGGTCCCTCTAGGTGTTGTCGCGTTACATTTTTAGTCCAAATTCATAAAAATTATGGGAAAATTTATATAAATTTTCCGAGGCTTATTTAAGTAATAATAAGTTTATTTCAACTGCTTATTCGGTCAAAAGCTTATTTTTTTGCTTATTGGGCTTTAACGAGCTAATTACTAGTTTAAGGCCCAATAACGTTTTGAAAACCGTGCATTGTGAGACGAGTTGGGATTATCAAAAATATAATTTTTCATGTTCTAATTTCATATCAAAAGTCATAAATAAGCCAGCTTATTCGAGGATCTTAAATACTACTTATTGGGCTTTGAGGCCCAATTCGTTATTTTATGTGGTTTTTGGAAATCAGTTTGGTCGATTTACTTTGGCCAAATTAAAGTGTCGAGTTGCGGGTATTTTAACAAGTTGTCTAAATGAAATTGGTAGCTAGCTAGGTGGTCAATCGAGTCGTGTAAAAATATGGTACACTTGTTAAGCTAGATTTCATTTTATACGTTCGTTTTAGGAGCTACTTGGCACGTTTCTTTAATAGTAAAAGACTTGGAATATTTCTGAGTGTTTTTCAGTTTTTATACGTGAGTTTGATAGGTTCAAAATAAGTTTATTTGATGCATGTAACGTTGAAATGAACGTGAAATATGTGTGCTACGTGACTCCTAGGCCTTCCAAGATAGAGGCTAGCCACGTTTGTGGTTTTATATGTTTGTACGTATGAAATAAATATTCATGAACTATGTATGTTTCGAAACAAAATTTAACGTGATGCATGTATGTGTATAACGATTGAAGTGAAATCAAAAGAGCTCTAGAATACTTACAACACCTTAAAGGTGGTAGAGTGTCGAATGAGAAGGAAGAAAACACAAGAATTACTAACGTTCGCTTATAACCCAAACGTATTACTTATGTTCTTAAACCCGTAACCCTTTTTCTTGTATCCAAATCTTCTTGTGATTATTTCGGGTCGAGCTAGTATCATTCGAGAGAGTATTTGAGAGTTTTATGAATATAGTTGGTGGAAGAAACAAGTGAAATGAAAGTATAGATATAGAAAGAAGTATTGGACACGTAAAGGAGTAAAAATGTCAAAGAAAACGTGAAACACTATACATGTCAGTGAATATGCAAGTGTTAGAATAAGTTTCTTACACTTTAGGACTTTAAGAAAGTTTGTGAGAGCTAGAAGTAAGGAAGATGTCTATGAGATTTTATATATGTCGACTATATATAAATTATATACACGATTTGAGATTTTTGCATAGAACTTGGTTATTAGCTGATGAAAGTTGATTAGGATTACGAAATTATGCTTGAAATATTGATAGGAACTTATAGAAACAAACTAGAGTCAAAATGGTTGAGTATTGGATTTGTTACTATGTCGAGTTGGTTGGTTTTGTGGCAAACACTTTGCCTCGTAAAAACATAGTAAAATTCGATGTAATAACATGAGATTTGGCATACTAATAGACGGCTAGGTGAGAAAAGAGATGACATAAAAATATATATATGTCGTGTATAAAAATCGAGAGAACGAGAGGCGTTTTGTAGACATGAAACTAGTTGAATACATGAAATATTAATAAGGAAATTGGGCAAAAAATCTGGGCTGGATGAATAGTAATGGATCGCATGGTATGAGTTGGGCTGAGAATAGATTAAGGGTCCGTTTGATATTAATTAAGGATTAGTGAAATTTAATTAGGATTAGGGAATAAAATTAGGATTAAGTGAAATGTTTATAATTCGAATAACGTGTCGAGAATTGGTTCCGTCATTTCGTGAATTATATTATGTCGTGACAACGACTAATTAATATAATAAGAAAAAAAATTTCAAATTTTTCTGAGAGAGAAACTGCAAAATACATCCCTGTGGTTTACACATTTTGACATCTTACATCCCTGTCAGAAACTTTTGGCAATATACATCCTCTGTTAGGCAAACGTTTGCCACCATACATCCCTCGTTAATAATGAGGACTAACGGTGCAAATTTTTTCTCCGTTATCTCTTAACGAGACTGAAAATATTACACCGTTAGCCTTCGTTAGCCAAACATTTGCACCGTTAGTCCTCTTTTAGAGTTTTTTTTTCCATTGTTTACGTTTTATCGTTTTTTGTCAGTTTTTTTTTTTTCCGTTTTTTGGTACGTTTTATCACGTTTTTATCCGTTTTTTGTACGTTTTATCACATTTTTGTCAGTTTTTTTCCGTTTCTATCCGTTTTTTGTCCAGTTTTTTTTCCGCTTTCTATCTGTTTTTTGTCTCGTTTTTTTCGTTTTTTTACTTTTATCAGTTTTTATCTGTTTTTTGTACGTTTTATCCATTTTTTGGTCAGTTTTTTTCGGTTTTATCCGTTGTTTTGTCAGTTTTTTCCGTGTTATCTGTTTTTTGTCAGTTTTTTCCCCGTTTTTTGTAGTTTTATCAGTTTTTTTTAACGTTTTTATCCGTTTTTGTCAGTTTTTATCCGTTTTTGTATGTTATTATCCGTTTTGTAGTTTTTTTTTTCGTTTTAACCGTTTTTGTCAGTTTTTTTCCGTTTTATCTTTTTTTTGTGTTTTTTTTCTGGTTTTTGTACTTTTATCAGTTTTTATCCGTTTTTTGTATGTTTTATCCGTTTTTGTCCATTTTTTTTTTTCCGTTTTATCGTTTCGTTATTTGTGTCAGTTATTTTCCGTGTTTATGTCTGTTTTTTTGTCAGTTTTTTTTTTCCGTTTTTGTACGTTTTAACAGTTTTTTGACGTTTTTATCTATTTTTTTGTTTTTTTCCGTTCTTATGACGTTTTTGTCACTTTTTTTCCTTTTTATACGTTCTTTCTGTTTGTTTAGTTACTGTCTTTTTGTCAGTTTTTTCCGTTTTACAATTTATAATGTTTTATCCGTTTTTTGTGCAGTTTAGTTTTTCTTTTTATACGCTTTATATCCGTTTTTTGTCAGTTTTTTTTTCCGTTTATCTTTTTTTTTTCAGTTTTTCCATTATTTTAACATTTTAACAGGTTTCTTCAAGTTTTTATTCGTATTTTGTAACGTACAAAAAACGAAAAAAATTGACCAAAAAACGGAAAAAACGTTAAAAAACTGATAAAACGCACAAAAAACAGAAAAACGTTACAAAAACCGGATAAAACGGAAAAAAACTGACAAAATGGATAAAACGTTACAAAACGGAATAAAACTGATAAAGGTACAAAAAACGGAAAAAAACTCTGACCAGAAAACGGATAAAAACGTTAAAAAACTGATGAAAAATACAAAAAACGGAATAAAAGCTTACGAAAACGGATAAAACAGAAAAAAAAACTGACACAAAGAAGGATAAAGCGGAAAAAAAACTGACAAAAAACGTAAACGTTACAAAAAAGGTAAAAACTTGATAAAACGTACAAAAAACGGAAAAAACTTATTGAAAACGGATAAAAACGGAAAAAAAAACTGACCCAAAAAACGGTGATAAAACGGGAAAAACTTGACAAAAAACGGATTAAAACGTACACAAAAACGGATAAAAACTGATAAAACATACAAAAAACGGAAAAAAA
>LBNU01028969.1:49463-77712 GCA_014162995.1 Artemisia annua
CACTTTTTGGCGCCGCTGCCGGGGAGCGGTTGATTAAGATTAAGTCATTCGTCGTTCGAGACCTGTGTTTTGAAGAACCTTCTTTTAGAAGTTAACGCTTTTCTTAAACATAAAAACAACTAAAAATTATAAAACCTATAAAAGCCAAAAATATTTTCTCTTTTCTTTTATAAACTTATAAAAACCAAAAAGATTTTCCTTTCTATTTTGTTTTTCACTTTGTTTTATTTTGATTTGTATGATCACTCGTTCCAAGTCTAACTTGAACGAGTCTTCTTCTTCTTCTTCTTCTACAGTGCCTTCTAACCGCAGTCGTCGTAGACGAAAGTAAAGGAACGTACCCGAGTTACGTGATCCTCAAGATTTCATCACCGAGATGAATAACAACAACAACAACGGTGCACAAGACAATGGTGAACACCCGCCGGTGGGTGGTAACCAACCTCTTCATGATTTACGTCCAATGAAGGAGCAACTCCAATCGCCTTTCCAAGGAGTGAGAAGAGCCATTGTTATTCCCGATATTCAAGCAAATCATTTTGAAATCAATCATGGATTACTCAATCTCATTTCGGGTATATCCTTTCATGGTATTGATCACGAAGATCCTCATGTTCATATTCGGAACATAACCGACATTGCTGAAACAATTAAGATCAACCAAGTTCCGTATAATGTTGTCAAAATGAAATTGTTTCCCTTTTCTCTCAAAGGAGCTGCTCGTACTTGGCTAGACAAAGAACCCCCCAATTCGATTCATACTTGGGATGATTTGGCTAGCAAGTTCCTTAACCATTTCTGTCCACCTTCAAAAACCTCAAATCTTCGTACTCAAATCTTTCGTTTCCAACAAGCTTTCGATGAATCATTTAGCGAGGCTTGGGATCGATTCAAAGAGTTACTTGAAAAGTGTCAGAATCACGGGTTTTCTGAATTGCATCAAATCGATACGTTCTATAATGGTTTGAATCCCGTTGATCAAGATTCGCTCAATTCTGCTGCTGGTGGTAATTTGTTATCTCGAAACACTCAAGATGCGTTCACGATCATTGAAAACAAAGCAAGAGTGCGAACTTCACGAAACAAAACACAAGTGTCAAGTGCTAGTAACAAGGATAACGATGAATTTGTGTCAATAACCAAACAAAATGCTGAAGCTATTGCTGCTCTTACAAAACAAATGGGAATTTTAATTCAACACAAGGAACAACCATCTCATATCGTCAATGCAGTTAACCCAAGTTGCGAAACTTGTGGTGGTCCCCATTCATATTACGAATGTCCAACAACTTGTAACGTCCATAACGAGCATGTGTACGCTGCTAACATGGGTGGTAACCGATACCAACCCCAAGGAGACCGCAATCTCCTCAGCTACCGTTCCACCAACTTTCTTGGACCACCACCAGGTTTTAATAATCCGCCACCAAACCAAAATGTGCAAAGTCATGGTAATCAAGTCAATCAAAATCAGAATCGTGCATATCAAGGTTTTCAAAATCAAAATCAAGGATTTAATCAAAACAAGAATTTTCAAAGTAATCATGGTAATTTTGGAAATCAAGGAGCTAATTATGGAAACATTAATCATGGGAATCAAAATTTTCAAAATCAAGGTCAAGGTTTCAATAACAATGCCCGTGGGCAAACTTTTAACCAGAATCAAGGTGTTGTGCAAAATCAATCGAACACGGATGAGTTGTTAGCAGAATTACTTCGTCAAAATCAAAACAACCAAACCATTTTGCAAAGTCAGCAGGCACAAATTAAAAAACAAGAGGAAATGAATCATGTATTGATTAATCAAATGGCTGAATTAAACAAGCGTTTAAATGATCGACCCTCGGGTTCGGGTACCACTTCTTTACCTAGCAACACGATCGCTAACCCGAGGGGCGATGTCAAGGCGATCACAACACGCAGTGGCGTTTCTTACAAAGAACCAACGGTTCCAACTACCTCTTATACTCCTCCTTCAAAGGTAGTGGACCGTGCAACCGAGGTGACAACGGATACGAGAATTCCTATTCACCAAGGAAGGACCGAAAATATCCAACCTCCGGTGGTTCAACCGACAAATGAAAATGCAAATGTTTCAAAAGGAAAAGAGAAAATTGTTTTTGAACAAGATGAACCAATTAAAACAAGTCTTCCATATCCTTTTCGTCTTAATGAGCAAAAACGTCAAGATAAAAATGACATAATGAAGGAAAATTTCTTTAAGATGTTTCAAGACATTCGCTTTGATTTGAGTCTTGCTGATGCTGTTGTGTTAATGCCAAAGTTTTCATCAATGCTTAAAAACTTGTTGAATAATAAAGATAAGTTGTATGAAATGTCGACTACACCTTTGAAGGCGAATTGCTCGGCAGTGCTCCTTAAAAAGCTTCCCGAAAAGCTTGAAGACCCCGACAAGTTCTTAATTCCATGCAATTTTCCCGGAATGGTTCAATGTTTCGCCTTAGCCGATTTAGGTGCTAGCATTAGCCTTATGCCGTTTTCCATCTGGCAGAAGTTGTCGTTACCCCCTTTGACTCCAACACGCATGACACTCGAGCTTGCCGACCGTTCTACCTCTCGTCCTAAAGGCATAGCCGAAGATGTTATCGTCAATGTGGGAAAATTTCACTTTCCGGCTGATTTTGTGGTCATCGATTTCGATCCCGATCCAAGGGTTCCTCTCATTCTAGGACGAGGTTTCCTAAGGACGGGCCATGCTTTGATAGACGTGTACGATGAAGAGATTACCTTGCGATATGGTCACGAAGCCGTTACGTTTAATTTGGATCAAACAGCAAGATATTCTTCCACCGATGAGCCCATGACCATAAGCAAAATCGATATCATTGATGAAGTTGATGAACTTTCTGAAGAGTATTCCCAAGAGATACTCGGGTTTTCAAGTGGCAATCCCACTTCTTCTTCCTCCACCCCTTCAAATAATTCTACCCCTTCACCCTCTATTGATGATTCTTCACTTACCTCTCAACCCATAATTGCCGACTCTTCCCCTTCCTTCACTCCATTTGAAGGAGGTGATTTCCTCCTCTTGGAAGAAGTCGATGCATTTTTATCCGTTGATACATCTTCATTCGTTGGCAATGATGATGATTCTTATTATGATCCGGAGGGAGACATTCTTATGCTGGAACAACTTTTGAATGAAGATCCTTTTTCACCTCTCCCTCCGAAGAAACTCTTTGTTGAGGAAGTCAAAAAGGTCGAGCCATCTGAAGAAAAACTTCCAAAACTAGAGCTTAAAGAATTGCCTCCTCATCTAGAATACGCTTTTTTAGAAGGAACCGTCAAACTTCCCGTCATTATTTCCAAACACCTTCAAGATGAGGAGAAGCACCGTCTCGTTGACATGCTCAAAAAGCACAAAGATGCCATCGCATGGCGTATTTCCGACATCAAAGGCATAGACCCTCGTTTTTGCACCCACAAGATTTTACTTGAAAACGATGCTAAGCCGTCCATCCAACAACAAAGACGAGTTAACCCAAAAATTCATGATGTGATCAAGAATGAAGTAATCAAATTACTCGACGCTGGGATGATTTACCCAATTTCTGATAGCTCATGGGTTAGCCCGGTCCATTGTGTGCCACAGAAGGGTGGTATGACTGTCGTTACGAATGATGATGATGAGCTTATTCCCACACGTCTCGTAACCGGTTGGAGAGTGTGCATCGACTATCGAAAGCTCAATGAAGCAACTCGAAAAGACCATTTTCCTCTTCCTTTCATGGATCAAATGATTGAACGACTTGCAGGAAATGAGTTTTATTGTTTTCTTGATGCTTTTTCTAGCTATTTTCAAATTCCCATTGATCCTCCCGATCAAGAGAAAACCACTTTTACTTGTCCCTACGGAACTTTTGCCTATAGACGTATGCCCTTTGGCTTATGCAATGCCCCAGGCACGTTCCAGAAATGTATGACCGCCATTTTTCAAAACATGATCGGGAAGACAATGGAGGTTTTTATGGATGATTTTTCCGTGTATGGTGATTCATTTACGTCTTGTCTCTCCCATTTAGAACAAATGCTCCAAAGGTGTGAAGACACTAACCTAGTTCTAAATTTGGAGAAGTGTCACTTTATGGTTAAAGAGGGTATAGTCCTCGGCCATAAAATCTCAAAAGCCGGGATTGAGGTCGACCGAACCAAAGTCGATGTTATCGCAAAATTACCTCATCCCATGACCGTCAAGGGAATTCGAAGTTTCCTCGGTCATGCTGGCTTTTATAGACGTTTCATACAAGACTTTTCCAAAATAGCCCGACCATTGACTCACCTTTTAGAGAAGGAAGCCCCGTTCATCTTCACCAATGAGTGCATTGAAGCATTTAATACCCTTAAAAAGAAGTTGACGGAGGCTCCTATTTTAGTTGCCCCCGATTGGGATTTGCCCTTTGAATTAATGTGTGATGCTAGTGATTATGCTATTGGGGCAGTCCTGGGGCAACGAAAGGACAAATATTTTCGGCCTATACACTATGCAAGCAAAACCATGAACAATGCTCAGTTTCATTACACCACAACTGAAAAAGAGATGTTGGCAGTCATTTATGCTTTTGAAAAATTTCGACCATATCTTCTTTTAAAGAAATGCATAGTGTATACGGACCATTCAGCCTTAAAATATTTGATGACCAAGCCTGATGCCAAACCAAGACTTATGCGCTGGGTTCTCCTTTTACAAGAGTTTAAAGTTGAAATTAGAGATAAAAGAGGCTCGGAGAACCTAGCTGCTGACCATTTGTCCCGTCTTGAAAATCCTCACCAAGGCGTGCTCGAGAAAAAGGATATTGATGACTCATTTCCTCTCGAAGCCCTTGGGAGCGTGTCACTTAGTGATTCTAGTACCCCATGGTTTGCCGATTTTGCAAACTACCATGCAGGGAATTTTATAAGAAAAGGAATGTCGACCCAGGCCAAAAAGAAATTTTTCAAAGATGTGAAACATTATTTTTGGGAAGACCCTTATTTGTTCAAAATTTGTGCGGACCAAATCATTCGGAGATGTGTCCATGGTAAAGAGGCCGAAGCTATTTTGATGGCATGCCACAATGGACCCACAGGGGGACATCATGGTGCCAATTTTACAGCTAAAAAGGTTTTTGACTCTGGTTTCTTCTGGCCTTCGATCTACCGCGATGCACAGGACCTGGTGAAGTCTTATGACACGTGCCAACGACAAGGAAAAATTTCACAGCGGGATGAGATGCCTCAAAACTCCATCCAAGTTTGTGAAATCTTTGACGTTTGGGGAATCGATTTCATGGGACCATTTCCATCTTCAAACAATAACAAATACATCCTCGTGGCAGTCGATTATCTTTCTAAATGGGTTGAAGCAAAAGCTTTTCCAACTAACGACGCCCGAGTGGTTGTAAAATTTTTGAAAAGTTTGTTTGCCAGATTCGGTACACCTCGAGCTATTATCAGTGACCGTGGAACTCATTTTTGTAATGACCGATTGTCAAAAGTTATGTCAAAATATGGTGTTACCCATCGACTTAGTACCGCTCATCATCCTCAAACTAGTGGTCAAGTCGAGGTGTCGAATCGTGGTCTAAAAAGAATTTTGGAAAGAACAGTGGGTGAGAATCGTTCTTCTTGGTCGGACAAGTTAGATGATGCACTCTGGGCCTTCCGCACAGCTTATAAAACACCAATTGGTTGTACCCCTTACAAGCTCGTGTACGGAAAGGCATGTCATCTTCCGATTGAGCTAGAGCATCGCGCCTACTGGGCTTTAAAACATGTGAATTATGATTTAAAAACCGCCGGCGATCACCGAAAAATCCAGTTGAATGAGTTGAATGAACTCAGTGATCAAGCTTATGAAAATTCTTTAATTTACAAGGAGAAAACAAAACGGATTCATGATTCAAAAATCAAAAATCGTGTTTTTAATGTCGGTGATCAAGTTTTGCTTTTTAACTCAAGGTTAAAAATATTTTCTGGAAAGCTAAAATCCCGTTGGTCTGGACCGTTTACCGTTGCCCAAGTTTTTCCTTATGGTACTATTGAACTTTCTCAACAAAATGGGCAAAATTTTAAAGTAAACAGTCATCGTTTGAAACACTACTTTGGAGGGGATCTACCCTTGGTGATCCCGGATCTCCAAACTTTCCCCAAGGACAACTAAATTCGGGATAGAGTCAAGCTAAGTGACTCGATGATCAAAAACAAAGCGCTTCGTGGGAGGCACCCCATGCTTATCCTTTTTATTTTATTATCTAATAAGTAACGCGAGGAGGGCGACCTCTTCCAATCTTGTGTTTGCTTGGTTGTTTGTGTTTGTGCAGGATTTCCCCAATTCATGATGACTCTCGTGCTCGTGGATCGTCTCATCTCCACTCGAGTCCCATGTCTTGCTGCTTGCTTGGAAATCCTATATCCAAAATCTTATCGACTAATGGTATCTTTGGCATACTTAATAAACGGCCTTAGAACTATTGTTAGGATTACCCTTACCTTGAAAACATTGAGGACAATGTTTATCTTTAGTCTGGGGGGGTGAATCTTCGATTTGATTGACCTAGCACTTTCACCGTTGTCGTTTACTTACGCAACCCCGTTTTCCTCAAAAATTCAAAAAAAAAAAAAATTGAAAAATTTTGAAAATTTTCAAAGCAAAAAGCACAAAAATGTTAGGTTTAGCCGATGAGTAGTTCTTTATCTTCTTAAGAGAATCTTTGCTTGGGAAATTGGGTACACATCATGGATACACGTCAGTTGAGTTGTATTGTATATCATTGAATAAGCGTAGTACGCATGTGGTTTCGGAGCTACCCAAAAGCCCGTTGTTATGTATGAGCTAAGGTGCTTTAAGACTTCGGATTGAGATCAGACCTTGGATCCTAGATTCCAACCCTAGCAGTTGGCGGTAGGTCTTGGATTGAAACCGTGAAGGTACGGAGTCGAGAAGTTACTAAGGCAAGAAAAAAAAAAGAAAAAAATGAGAAAAGAAAAAGAAAAAGAAAGAATAAGGATGTATGTTGAAGATTTATGGATTATGATTTCTAGTGTTAAGACTAAAGTTGGTCGCGCGTGAGGTGCATGTTACGATCCTAGATCGGACGCATGAGGTGCACGTGAAATGTACTCGCCAACTTATGTCTATTTTTGATGTATTCCAAAGTCTTTGTATGTATCCAATATCCTTGATGTGGACCACATTTCTCTTGCAAACCTTCTTAAGGGAAGATCGATAACTACTTAGCGTTTGAATTTGGTATCTTTATCGGACTAAATCATATTGAAATGAGAAAATATGAAGCAATTCATTTCTCAAATCAATTAAAAAATTCTAGATGCACTAAGATTTGGGAGCGGGAGGTGACCACACACAAGTAACTTCCATGAGTGGTATTGGTATCTAACGTCTAAGTAAGCGGTGATCTCGTTTTTGCACTTAGTTTGGGACTTGTGAAAAATCAGGGACGATGAATTTTATCCAATCGGTCACTTTTCTATGAATCGTGTTCTTGCTCTATGACCCTTAATCGTTATCAAAAGATAATGAAAGTCATTCACACCATCATATGCTAAAGTAGTGTAATATATGATGTACATAGTCTAAAATGGAAAGCCGGGGCGTTTTAGGGAATAAATGATTTCGAATTTCTCTTGAACGTTTTGCTACTTTTCAAAGTTAGTAAGGAGAGGTTTTGAAATTATTTATCCTTAAGGCGTGATGTGATTACATTGCGTGAGGACACGCAATACCTTAGTCTGGGGGATTTTGATATGTGCTTATTCACATATCTTTTATTCACCATTATTAGACTATTATAGACCAAAAACTAACGTTCAAAGCCAAAGATATCGTGTTTTTGTGTTTATGACTATGCAGGTAAGGATATTGCAAAAACATCATGAAAAGCAACCTAAAAGGCCAAAACGAGCACGAGATGTGGAAAAGAGTTTGAAAGTGAAGTCAAAGATGAAATTTACTCAAGTAAAGCCCGTGACGATGTTTTCATTACTTAAAGGCTCGTGAATATGAAAGAGATACTTAATCGAAGATTAAAGATGATTATCATGTATAAGCTTCCCAAACTCGAGCAAGTGGTCACTTTTATATCATTGAAGACTTTTTGAAGACTCGTTAACATATTCCTCAAGATTACAAGGACTAAAGTTTACTTTTTAGAAGTCGTTTAGTAGTGAAAGTTTATGTGTTACTTTCATGAACAAATAGAGTTAAGGGGGCTAGATGTAAAAGGAATCCACCATGGAAACCTTAAATACCCCCCTTAGGCTTCATTTTAGAGTGGTTAGTTTAGCATTAGTTTTCTAGTTTTCTTTCAAGTTGTAGTGTAATTTTCTTTATGCAAGTTTTTAACTTTATGTCTTAATCTTCTTATTTTGCTTATTTCTTAGCTTATTGCAATCTTTCTTTTATTGCTTTTCATCTCATTCAAGCTTCTTTACTTCTATCTTGATCACAATAAGCTCATATAAGTCTTGCACCACCTTTGCATGAAAAGAAATTTTTCGTGGCTAATGAATATGACTTGAGCTGTAATTTGGGTTTTGCTATCTTGGTAAAAGCTTATTTTACTTTTAACTTTAGCTATTTAAGAGTTTACAAATCGTTGTTTTGGCTTTTCATCTTTCTTTTGTGTTTAAATAGTTTTTATTACAAGCCCTAGAAATATGTTACTTATTTTGAATTCGTTGAGCTTCGTTTAGTTATGTTTGGTTGTTTGTTTTGCTTTAATATTGAGTCTAAATAAGTTTTCAATTTAGTTCCATTAAAGTTCTTACGTTAAAAATATTTACAGTTTTTAAATCCAAATAGCGAGTATAAGTTAGGTTTAGGAGTATGAGGTTTAGGGTCTAGCGAGTTTCCATGTTTCCAGCGAGTTATGCCTGTTTAGCTAGCGAGTTTCAACACTTTGGCTTAGCGAGTTTTCCTTTGGTAGCGAGTATGGTCATAAAGAGAAACCGTAGCGATTTGGTGTTATATTCCACAGGCGAGTTTGGGAGTTAGGTTAGCGAGGTATGGTCTTAAGTAGCGTAAGATTTTTCATTAGCGATTTGAGTCATGTATGATCTTTTACCTAGCGACGTTTCCATGTCACCTAGCGAGTATGGTGTCTACGAGTTTGGTGTCATGGTAAGCGAGTTGTGTTTTGGAATCCTAGCGAGTATCAATTTTTAAAGGTACGAGTTTAGTTTTTTTATCAAAAGCCATTATTCTTATTTTCTTTAGCGATGTTTGAGTCTTTGTCTACTTTTAGCTCTCAGTCTTAATCTTTTTAGTGTCGTGTCTTGTTTATTATTTGAGCCGGAGCTAGGCTTTATTTACACTCCATCGTTTATCGATGGGAGTTTAACTTTCTTATTTAATTTCCTACCGTTACTCTGTCGAATTTTCGTTAAGACCCTTTAACCTTAGTTTATTTTTTAAGTTTTATTTTCCATTTAAACGTTCACTTACTTTTCTTTAATTAATTAAATCTAAAATCTCAAAAACATTTTCTTTCTTTCTTTCTTATTTCATTTTCTTTACGTTTTATTCAACTTATGTTTTCTTTTATCGTTCAACTTATTTCTTTTATTCACGTACTTTATTTCATTGAAGTTTTTAAACAAGTTTCGTAGTATAACTAAATCCTAATCACATCTTTTAAACCCATTCATCTCACATAACTCACGACTCGAGTGACAAGATCAATTTCAACCCTCGTTGGGACTACGACCCGTGGTTAACAAGCTTCACCGCTTGGCTTTCCGCGATCAAAGTGTGACATCTTTTGGTAATAAACCCTAGATGAATTTCAGAGATATCGTAAGGCTTTTTCAGCCTTTTTCATCCATGTTCAATTAAATATAAGTTATTCGTTTAATTATTCAATATGTCTATGTGTTGTTTGATTACTTGTTTATCTTTTCTTTGCTTTAACATGCTAGCTTAAATTAATTGGTGTTTGCTTAGATCTAATGAAACCTAGTTATTGAATGTTGATTTGTTGTCTATTGTTTAGTTGATTGCTTCGCATTAGGCTAAGAAAACTGGCTGACCTCTTATATGTAACTAGCTTGAACGTTTTAGAAACGCAACCGTAGAGTGCACTATTGGTTTTTCTCATTGTATTTATTGCATGAATTGCGGCTTGTAGATCCTAGAAAACATAATAGACTTTAAGGGTTTTAGGAGAGTGATGCGCGGGATTGCGACAACGCAACAGGTTTTACCTCTCGAGGGATCTCAAGAGGCTTACAACCCCACCAGGCAGTGTACCTGACCGATGTAGTATAGTGTAGTGGTAAGTACGGGGGATTGATCGTTCTCCACAGGGAATAGTGTTCGTTAGGTGTGAAAAGCTACTCTAATTAGGTCTAAGGGTGAGGGAAGATTATTTTTGTATTTTTTTATATTTTATGAAAGCAAGTAAAATCTTGGGTTTGAAGGATTGGGCGGAATTATTTGCTAGCCAACTAACCCAAAAACTACTACTGCAAATAAAATAAAAATAACTAAAACTAAGTGGTTGTGAAACTTATATGGAGACAAATGTGTTTACTTAGATTTCCTTACTCCCTAACTATCTTTTACCAGTTGGTTAGTGTGTATTAATTGCGTGGATGACGGGTGTATTCCTTAATACCATTCGTGGGGTGGCGTACGTACTTCCCCAACTCTATAAGCTCCTACTTCACTCCTATGTCGAGCCGGCTAAGAAGCTCCTAACATGGGATCATTAGAATTCGCTCATGCCTTAAATACAACCATAATAACCTAATACGCATTGGTTCATATTTCTTATTACGTTCAAGCAAGTTACCGTATAGGAGGTTAGCCAGTTTTCTTAAGCCTAACATCGATAAACAATCATCCAATACAATTAATAACACACCAACAACCAATAATCAATAGTTAGGTTTCATTAGATCTAAGCAAACACAAGATAAATCCAGCCTAGCATGTTAATTGAAAGACAAGCATAAGATATAATTAACCAACACATAGACATATTGATTAATTTGAATGGAGACTTATCTTTAATTGAACATGGAAGAGTCAAGGGTGAAAAACCCTTGAAAAAGTTGACAAAATCGTCTAGGGTTTGTTCCCAAAAAGTTGCAGACTAATGAATGAAAAATAGAAATGTATATATAGAAAATACACTCTGATGGCGTCAGGTTATAGGTCCTGACGCCGTCAGCTCGCCGCCATTAAGGTTCTCGGATGGCCTAGTTCTACTTCTGACGCCGTCACTTGTAAATTAGCTCTGGGCCGTCTCTCTTTAGCATTACACCTAACGGCCTAGGATTGTTAACACCTGACGCCATCAGGTGTAAACATCGCAATTCTTGCTTAGGGCGTCACGTATAGTCAGAATCCACTCCTTTGTCTTGGTTGGCTGACGGCGTCACCTTATGACTCTGACGCCGTCAGGAAGGATTTCCAGCATTCTTTTGAGACTTTGTCGTTTTCTTCACTTTATGCTCCAAAAACATCCAAAATGATGTGTTTTCCAGAATTCTTCTCAAAAGTACCTAAAATGACAAAAGGAACGATTTAGGGAAATATTTGATCATATTAACACAAATTAGGGCTTAAATGACCCTCTAAAATGGGTACACTTTTCACCTCATTAAATACCCTTACACTTGAGGTTTGCTTGTCCTCAAGCAAATAGGCTTTTATTCCAATCAAAATATGAGTTAGGGGTCATTTAACACTAATATAAAAGTAATTACAACAAATAGTTACTCGACCCTAATCATAATAAACACGGAAATCATACACTAGCACCTTACAAATAGGGTTTGGATACTCTCATCTCTCGGGTGTTATAAACCTATACAACTACATTCAAAATGGAATAAAATCACTCACTACCTGTCATAGCAAATAGATTACCATAGGCTTGGGAGAGGATCAATTACTCCTCCACTAGGCGTAAGCACCTAAGATAAACTATCAAAGAGGGCTTTCCAAAGGGTTGTAATGTAAGGTGTAGGGATATGATAAACACTATTTGGTTGGAATAAAGGGTATTTTACTGGTGGCAAGTTAATTATCATGATCAAATACATGTACTATACAATGTTGCTAAGCCAAGACTCGACTCAACTTAAGCTAAAAACGAAATAACAAAAACATAAACAAACATAAAAAGAAACGGGATGGTAGTCCGTATGTTTTTTTCTACTTCTCCTTTTCTCATTTTTTATATTTTTTTCTTGATTTTTTCGACTTTTTTTTTTCTTTTCTTTTTTTTGCATACACTTTTGCCCTACCATCCAAAATAATACATCATAGGGGCCTCGGTTCTCCCCTTACACTTGAACTTTTACATACTTTACAAATAACTAATCTAGTGACTCGAATTAAGATAATCGAAACACTTGGAGTACTTTTTTTAACATATTTAGCACATATGGGGGTAATAATGTTGTTCTTCCCCATTAGTCCATTACACTAGTACTTTACCCATGAGTCCCAATCGTCCCAAAACAACATGTAGAAGATATGACTCGACTTAGCAACCATGTAATCAATTAGATAATTAACAAAGGGTTTAACACAAATGTTGTCACAATAATGCACTAAAGATGAGTGCATACAAGGTAGGCTAAGGCGATTTGGGTGTACATTTAAGTGGGGTGTAACAAATTCTCACTTTGAGTAAGATGCTCAAAGGTCGAAACGAAAAGATAGGCTCTGAGGGGTGTACTAGGGGTATCGTGTACCAAAAATGGGTACAACGCAAAGGGTGTGGGAGAATTACTTGACCAATGTAGCCAACGTAATTATAACAAAAACACGGGTGTAAAACAAGGGGTTAATCCTAATGCCTCTTATCATGTAGTAGATCTAACTACACGAATGTAGTCTCACTTGTGGATTTGAGATGGTCCTAACACAAGTTCTAGAATCTATGTGCTACCGGTACACACATCATAGTATAAATTCTTTTCCTACCAATTCTAAGGGCGAACCTCACATATTTGGGGTGGAAAAATTTTTAGTGGTTCGGTTTTTGTGCTAGTCATATAATTTCCTATCCATGAGACGCTTATTAGGACCAAAGTTTCACTTCTAAATGTTGTAAAAAATTTTAAATTGTCGCTAAAATTGCCCTAACAAATATTTCTCTCGATTTTATTACAAATTTACTATCAAACAAACAAAAATCAAGCGCAATTGCATTCTCTAAGGTGTCTTCATTTACCCCCTTACACTTAAACCGAACATTGTCCCCAATGTCCACATAAAAGATGTAAAAGTAATGAAAATGAAAGAATGAAACAAATACTCCCCTGATTCATTGGTTGTGGATAGTGAGGTAACATGGTTAGATCTTCTTCCAAGAAACATGAACGCTCAAAGCTTCCCTTCCGAAATATAAATCATCTCCTTATCCAAAATAACCTGTTAACCTGAAAAACAATAAAGGCGAACCTCACGTAAAATCGGCGGTATAATCTATAATAGGATATAATGCTTGTGGAATGAATGTTTTTGCAGAATTCCTGGAGATTATAAGCTAGAGAACTAACAAAACTTTTTATGATTCCGGAAGAAAAACAAAACTTTCAAAAATTTCAGAAAATTACTGCCTTACGCCGTCAGGTTGTAATGCCTGACGCCGTCAGAAATGATCTGACGGAATTCTCATGTGAAGTTTCCGGAAAATTTTTGGAAAAACTATACCTTACTTCCTGGAATTCCTGCAAAAGCATCATTATGACTCGATACAAGCATTTGACTCAAACAAGTACTAATATGCATGTTAATTTACATTGTTATGATCCATGTTCATTCGTTCTTATAAACCGATTTAGATTTCCCTTACACTTATCTTTTGCAAAATACCTTTATATGTAGTTAAGACGAAGTTAAAAACAAAATAAAGCATTTTCACAAGTTAGTTTTAAGCATGAATCCATATCAAGAAAAATAACATACATACGGAAGCAAATAAAATCAAACAAACAAACAAATAAACACAAAGCGAATAAAGCTTGGGTTTCCTCCCAAGAAGCGCTTTTCTTTATTAACGAGTCTTGTAGCTGGACTTAAAATCACCGTACATGTAGAATATCACATAACATAACACACGTATGGTTTGGTTGTATGGATCGAATAAGTATGAAAGAAACTTAGAGAGAGAAAGTAGAGAGAGAAAGTTGGGAACCTTGAGAGAAAACCAAAAAAAGAAAAATGAATTAAGAGTGAGAAGGTCCAACCCTCTCCAAGGATGGAGAGGGCTATTTATATGTACAAGGTGGTGCTTACCTCTACTAGGCTGTGGATCGGGCTGACAGCGGGTAAAGACCCGACCCGACTCCACAAATACTAACTAATACTAATCTACGTATTAACTACTATTATAAATGCTACGAGCTAAACAATGCTTTAACATACATGGGGTGACCGAATCTTCTATAAGAAAAAAACGTATTCCTAACAATCTCCCCCTAAGGGAGGTCACCCCAGAAATTAAGTCTTGAGTTCTAGCATTGAGATCTTTGTCTATATCTTTGTAGCTCGTAGGTGTTGATTCTTCAATGTAAAGTACTTTGTGCTTTCAGCAGCGGACTCTAGATGACTTGCTTGATGAGTAGGATGATCTTTGGCATTTCTTCGTGTTCATCATCCATATAATTAGCTTCAAGTCATCTTTGAGTGGAAGTGTCTCTTTGTGATGTTGTGATTGTCTTTGAGTTGTCATGCATCACACTTTTCTGGATCATGATCTTCTGCATCAGAGTTGTGGAAGCATAGTTGAAGCCCATTCCTTGATCATGATATCTTTAGATTTGAAGTTGAAGTGTAAGCATGAGATGATGAATCAGCATCCTTTCAGCAATCGGCATTAATCGTCAACCTCTTAGTCTCTGGTAGGAATACGCCTTTCCAACATGCCCATACATCTTTGTTGAGTGAATCTCAATGGTTGAATGGTTCTGACGGCTCCTTTTAGATGTTGGTATGAGCATGTGGAACTAGAGTGATGGTGGTGAATGATGAGAAGATTGGTATGTTGAGCTGCATAAAACTTGGTTAGTAATAAACATACCAGCACTTACAAGTTCGGACTTCGAGATCGTCAACAGCATAGTGTGAATACTTTCTCTAATCCTTACTAAGGCCGTTCCTAATCGAATGCCCAAGAAAGGGCTTTCACTGACATACCGTAGTACACCAACGATTAGGTGAGTCGCTGGAGATCACCCCACGACTGTAGACTATTTGGTACACCACCGAGAACACTAAGCGTAATCCATAAGAGATTACCGAAGTGACCTGCTGTCAGGGCTGTTTGATGTTGACCCTGGCAGGAGTTTCCACTCAATCACTGGGAAATACATATATTTATATTCCCTCATAAGTATTCTTGGCAGATTGCTAAGATCTGCGTAGGACTCAAAATATTATAGCTGGTGTCCTTAATGTTTGAACAACCAGTGTGGAAGAATCAAGTGTTCCTATGAGATCTTTTGATGCATCTCTTGGCTCAAGTCTCGATAAGTGCACATTGGTTATCCTATGCGGAGACTAGGGAGGGGTGTCCTGTTTCAATATCAACTAGCTCTAGGAGACAAGTCGATAGATTACACCGGTTCCCCGTGAGAATGAAACAAGCTCTTTTAAGAGAACTTGAGTGGCTGGATGGTTTAGTGCAGTGCGTCACTGGGTCCATGACGTCTTGTCTTCAATACCGGTGTTACCTTAGTAACAACCAGTAGCATATGAATTGAACCCGGTTTCTGCCCTAAGGTTGAATAATTGGAGGGCTATTTCTTTTCACCCTTTCTCATTTCATTTCTTTTTAATTCTTCAATCCCTTCAGTGCTTACCGAGACTTCATTACTAGAACCTTGTTGGGTTTGTTCCAGTCCTAGCTCAGTCTCAGTCGGCACTCTTCCCTTTCTCACTTTTCTCCTTTTTTCAATCATTCCTAAGGACTTCTAATCTATCTATTGGATTGTCCCTGGGAAGATCCCTCCGGTTCTGGTGGATCATGGGAACATATACCTAACCTTACCATCCTTATAACTCCATGCATTAAATTAAAGTGGTCTGTCTTTTGGTATCTTTCCACAATCGCCATATAACCAAAACATTGAAAATTCTGTCAAAGTGTTTATGATTAAGAAACACATTTTGTTAGCACTTTGAGAGTTTTATCATTTTTCAAATGCTCCCCCTTAACATGTGCTCATAGGTTTAAGATAGAAATTTGCACATGTCGGGGTGAGTTGCACTTATTTGAATTGATCTGCTCTCAATAGACATATACCTTTGGGACACGTTTACGTTGCTTAGTTAAAGGGACCCATTATCAGCTTTTAGGTGATAACTAGCCCTAATAACTAACTTGAAGTTGTTAACATTCCTTAAAAAGGAAGTTAGACCCGTCAAAGTATACATCTAAGAAGAGTTTCTCGAAAAACGGTACTTTCTACTTAGACCAGTCCTCTTCGAGACACGCTTACATCACTGGTTAGACCAGCTTGAAATTATTACCCGGCCAGGACTAGTCCTTTCGATTCACGACTTTTCATGTTTTGTCAATTCATGAGTCAGATCTGAGTCGTAATCAATTCACGGTTTCTACTTGTTATTGTAAAAACACGCGAAAGACTGTTAGCCACTTGCTCCCCCTCAATATGTGCATATTGATTGATTCAATTTGAAAGTTTTAAAACTTTGGCACATACGGGTGAGCTTACATTCGAGATCATTTTTTCACCATTTATACACTTGCTCCCCCTCAATATGTGCTTTGATTAAAATTTAAAAGCTTTCAAAATTTTAGCACATACGGGAGAGCATACTTTTGAGTCCAAAAACATCACATTTTAATTCAGATATCATATTTAAATCACATTCTCTCCCCCGATCAAGAAATTTCAAATCTTTTGAGATTTTGTGATCCCAATTGATTTAAATGATTTTAGAAGAAAATTGGGAGAAAACGTGATAAAAGTTTTAACATTTGCTGATTATGAGACACTTTATCACTGCTGCTGATGCACAAAGCTTTTAAAGGTGCAGAAATTTTAAGCAAATACGCTCCCCCTCAATTAATGACCCGTTTTCAATTTAACGTGTTGTGGTCATTAAGTTGAGCGGCAAGGTATTTGTGAAAATTTGAGTCCAATAGCCACCTTGTAAACCACAAAAACTCTCTTGAAGAATCATTAAGAGAGAGATTTTGGGATGAAAGAAGACTTTTCTTCTTTTTCTAGAAATGTTGCACTGAAGCGTACAACATTTCGAAGAAACATGGATATAAAGTAATCCATGCCCGAGTGAACATCACCCGGTGAGAGGAACAACCGTCTTTTTGGCGACGTGTTTTCCCCATAGATAAGAGCGGGTTGCTATCTGAAGTAATAGCAAGCCAAAGTTTAAGCATGATATGATAACAAACTATTTTTGGTATTTTCTATTTTTCAGATTTTTATGGTTTTCCTAGGTTTTATATTTTTGTATTTTTCTTTTGATTAAAGAGAATATGTACAAGGATATGTGAAGTGAATCCATTACTCCTCATCATCCTCCTGAATACTTTTGAGTGACTCAGGAGTGATACTCTTCATTCCAAGACGTGGGAGAATAAATTGAAACCGTTCTCTCGGAAGTGCCTTAGTGAAGATGTCAACCAGCTGAAATTCCGTCCTCACAAAGTAAAGTTCCAAGATTCCTTTTTCCAGTTGTTCTCTGATGAAATGATGTCGAATATCAATGTGCTTTGATCTTGAGTGCTGGACGTTGTTACAGCAAAGAGCAATGGCACTTTTGTTGTCACAGTACATCGGAACTTTGTTGTATACAAAACCATAGTCGGATAATTGAGACCTCATCCAAAGGATTTGAGCACAACAGGATGACATGGCAATGTATTCAGCCTCTGTAGAGGAGATCGAAGTACTCATTTGCTTCTTTGAGGACCAGCTAACCAGTTTATCTCCTAGAAATTGAGCACCGCCCGAAGTACTTCGACGAGTATCTTGACACCCCGCATGATCAACATCAGAGTAGGCAGTGAGAGCCATAGCAGTGTCTTTAGGATACCAAAGGCCCATGTGAATCGTTCCTTGAAGGTACCTGAAGACCCTTTTTACTGATTCTAAGTGCTTTTTAGTAGGTTTGGATTGATAACGAGCACACATGCAAACAGCAAATAAGAGGTCTGGTCTGCTAGCTGTGAGATACATCAATGATCCAATCATGCTTCGGTACTTGGTTTGGTCAACTGGTGCCCCTTCAACATCCTCATCCAGTTTTGACCTCTCTACCATTGGGGTGTCAACAGAATCACAAGATTCAAATCCAAATTTCTTTAGGATTTCACTAGCATACTTGGATTGGTTGATGAAGATACCATGAGGATTTTGAGATATTTGCAGCCCCAAGAAGAATGACATTTGCCCCATAATGGACATTTGGAATTCCGTACTCATCTATTGTGCAAACCGATTACATTCCAATGGATCTGAAGAGGCGAAGATAATGTCATCTACATATATCTGAACGTAAATTCGATGCATGCCCGACTTTCTAGTGAACAATGTAGGGTCGACCACACCTTTGGTGAACTGGTTGGCTAGAAGGAATTTGGACAGAGTATCATACCAAGCTCTGGGTGCTTGTTCAAGACCATAAAGAGCCCTCTTCAAGCGATAGACATGATTTGGGCGTTCAGGATCAACAAACCCCTCTGGTTGACTTACATATACCATCTCCTTCAAATGACCATTAAGAAATGCAGTCTTTACATCCATTTGGTAGACAATCATGTTCTAACTAGCTACATTGGCAAGGAAGATTCTGATGGCCTCAATTCTGGCTACTGGTGCGAATGATTCCTCAAAGTCAATGCCTTCTTCTTGTCTGTATCCTTTGGCCACTAGTCGAGCTTTGTTCTTTAGGACTTCACCATATTCGTCAAGCTTTACTTTGAAGATCTATTTGAGGGCGATAATCATGGCACAGTCGGGAGGGGTACTAATTCCCAAACGTCGAATCTGTCAAATTCATGGATTTCATCTTGCATTGCAGTGAACCAGGATGTTTTAGTCAAAGCATCTTTATAATCCTTCGGTTCGACTTTGGACAGTATGGAGCTGACGAAGCACCACAAGGCATTTGTGGCAAGTTGTCTGCGTGTAGATACCGGCCGAGATGGATTACCAATGATGTTGTCAATTGGGTGATCATTTGTCCATTTCCTGATATGTTCATGAAGTAGATGACTGGGAATTGATGTAGCAGTGTTGGATTCTTCTGAAGAGATTGTCACATTAGATGGATCAAGGGTAAATATGTTGACAAAAGGTTCATCAGGTGGTTGAGCAAAGGGATTCACACTCACACAAATGACCTCTCTCACAAACATAACCAATCATCCATCGTTGCTTCCAAAAATGCTTCTTCATCTCATCCACATGATTCATATGATGAGCATGCTCAATCCCAAAACAACAACCCAAACCTCATCACTAACACCTCACATCTTGTTTCACCTACCAATGCACCATCCAAAATACCCTTCACTCATAAAATACCCTTCTCTTCCATACCTTCATATTCATCCAATGATTACCCAAACTCAAAAATGTCTCTACCATTAAAAGTATCACCACCAATTCCTAACAACTCACATGCTACTTCTATGTTGCATATCCAAACATCCATCCAAATAACAACCACACTCCACCAGCATCACCTTCTTCCGAACACTTGAAGTTCATTGAAGAACTTAATTAAGCCTATGAGCTTAGTGCTCTTCTTGCCTTACATCTTACTCAACTCAAGTTGGATCAACTCCCATCTAGCTCTTCTTCATCATAAACTAACCTCAACCTCTACCTTCGTTCCAAACTACACATCTCAACCTCAAACTAACCTCAATGACACCTTTCAAAACCCTCATCATATTGGTCAAACATCCAACTTTACTTCAAATTACACCACAATTTCATCCACTTCCACCAAATGATCAAATCCACATTCCCACGGAAAAGGAAATGTTCCGTGAAGAGATAAACCAAATCCATAACCGTAGTGATCTCCTTGCTATGCACCTTCCACAACGCAACAAGGGCTAACCTCCATCCTCCATCCTCACCCTACTCAAATGGCTTACCTCACCCCCACAACTTGAATCAAGTTGATAATCATGTCAACTAATGCCCTTGTTGCATCTTCATCCAAAAACGAATTCTTTACTTGAGTGAAGATATTTCTTGGATCGAATATCTTCTCACTCGTCCTCATCCCATACCTCCTTTAACACGATACATGTAACACCCCCATTCTCACGTTTCGCAGCGGTTTAGGATTGAGGTATTACTTCATGGAATCACAGTTACAGTAATAGAAAACAACTCGAAAAGACACATTTTTATAAATAAGTTACCATTCATTTAAAATATCAGAGTTTTATTAAGATGAGGTCCCGTGAATCTAAGTCTGAAATAGTGTTTGAATGATAACAAGGTTGAAAGTCCTCCAAGTTCAGTGTCGCTTCCTGCCAAAGCACCGTAACGGCTATATACCTAGGATACGTGCTTAAAGAGTCAACACTAGGTGTTGAGTGAGAGTCATAGGTTTAAATGATAGTGTGTGAATACGAGTTTAGTAAAGCATGGGCTACGTTGTTATACACCCATGTAAAGTGGTAGAAGCCGTATTTATACACTTTGTATCTATCAGTATTGTATGATCAGTACAATACTAAAGACAGGGGTGTTATTGCACTAAGCTCATGAAACCGTACTAACAGTCCGGGTCATGGGGGCTGCAGACCCACCATGAGGGGAAGAGATAGTCCTTATGGTTTCAAGTATAGTACTTATTGGTGTCCATGACACAGGCAAACCAACGGGAGTTGTCAAACTCCAATAGATCTATCAACTATACCCACGTTCGCGTGGGTAAAATATCCCAAACGATTAAGGTTCATGAATTTTTAGTTATGTAGTGGTGGCAGAGAGTGGGACTCGTGCAATAACCAAAGAAAAAGACTTGTATTTAGTTTAAAGAAAAGCAAGTAGCATGTATCCCCCTCACAGGTTTGAAAAGCATTTAGAAAGCGTTTAAAAGGTGTGAGGCTATGAAAACTCACCTGGGCCTTGTGAAATGTGATTGAGGTTAAAAGTTACTCGGAGACTAGACTGCCTACTCACGTATCCCGAGGTTTGTTGGTGTGGATGTATATCAAGCTTTAGTTATCTTGTTTTAAGTTTCTCAAGTAATCATTCTTAGGGTTTTTAGTGTTAGTTATAACTTAACACCGTTCAGGCCATCACAATCCAAAATTATATAAGACTCCTCACATGAAGCTCCCTAGTATTGTATTATGTTATTAAACATAATACCGTTTGGGCCATCACAATTCAGAAGTATATAACCCTCACATGAAGTTCCCTAGTATTGTGTTACGTTGTTAAGTATTTTAGGTTATAACATAACACTGTTCGGGCCATCACAATTCAGAAGTATAAAACTCCTCACATGAAGCTCCCTACTATTGTATTATGCGGCCAACATAATACCGTTCGGGCCATCATAATTCAGAAGTTAATACTCCTCACATGAAGTTCCCTACTATTGTGTCATGTTATTAAGTACTAGTCTTAAATATAATGTATCACAGTTCGGGCTATCATAACTCAGAAGTATATGCAATAATCGTTTGAGGAGCCAGGGCACTTTAAATCGTAAACCCAACAAACTCGTCAAAACGAAATATCCACATGATACTCCTCGCATGAAGCTCCCAACTATTGTGACACATCACATAAAAAAGATAGCACTTTACTTATTAAGTAAATATTTCATTTTATACCTTTATAGTTTATATATTTACAAAATCTACCCTAGACTTATAAACTTATAACATTTAGGCATTTAAGTTCCTAGACTTTACACAATTAGCACCTATACTTCTATATTTTGAGAAAATGGTAGAAATGACCCTTTGGACTTATTAGTTTTCAAAATTTACCATTTATACTCTTAACTTTCTAACATTTGCAAAACTAGTCCTTATAAGTTTATAACTATTTTACTTTCTATCCTAAGGTTATAGAACTTTGCAAAAAGGGTCCTTATACTTAATACTTCTAAGATATGTTAAAAATAGTCCCTAGACTTAATATTTTCAGAAAGTTATCAAATATACCCCTATGCATGAAAACTATTGCAAAACTAGTTCCTTTGAAATGAAAATTGTATTTAAATGAATTAACTTAGTTTCCTAGCTTATGTTTAGTTAATATATGTTTAACTAACTCATTTACATCAGATTATATCACATAATAAGGCAATTTAGCACATAAACACATAATTATCTATAATTAGGGTTTTAAAATGAAAACTTGTAAAAGAAAATGACCAAGGCTTAAGCAAGGGTTCCTAGGTGATCTAAGGCATCTTATATCTATCCTAGGTCAGTACTAAAGTCATTAGAACAAATAAAAGGGCTTACGTGATAAGGGGGAGGTCTAACGAGGGTCTAACTAAGGTTTAGGGTTTTCCCGACTAGTTTCTACTTCGACAAGGGTTCTAGGCCTAAGGTTCTCGACTTCTAAGACTACTAGGGACCTTATACTACTGCTAGGGACAGAAGGTTTGAGGTGGAGAAGAGAGGTGGTGTGATTTGAAGTGAAAGGGTGGTATCTGGTATTTATAGGGCTCGTTAGCCCTCTAGGTTAAGTTTACTTGGAGTGGTGGCCATGTAACGTGAGGAGGTGGTCAAAGATGGTGGGGGTGACTAAGGAAGCTAAGGGGAAGGGTAGAGGCGGTTTGGGGTGTTTGTGGCTTAGATTTAGCCATATAGGCGGTTTAGGACAAGTAGCTTACAAAGCTACTTGTAAGCTACTTAGGAGGTGTGTAGTTGGTTGCTAGGTTGTTACAAGGAGCCTTGTAAGCTGCTTGTAAGCTACTAGGGATGGTACTAGGGTGGTTGCTAGCTTAGGGTAGGTTTCAAGTTAAGTTATGTTTAGTTATAACCTAGTTTTGCCTAGTTAGGGATTAGGGTTTAGCCTAGGTTTTAGTGCCTAGATTAGAGTCCTATGAGTGTCTAGTGACTAATCCTAAGTCCAAAGTGGCCTATACTAAGTGGTGGTAGCTTATGGTAAGGATTTGGGATAGTTTAGACCTAGTTTCCGGGAAGTTATAACCTAGTCATGGTTTTGTGCCTAAAGGACTTGTACCTAAGTTCTAAGGGTTTGTACTAAGGTCTAAGGGTGCTAAGGTATCCTATTGTTCATAAGGTAACTCATACATAAGCCTTGAACACTTTCAAACTAGTTCAAATAAGCAATTAGGGTTTCGTAAACACATAGGCCTAATTAGGGTTTATTAGGGTTTTGTGATGAGTTTAGTGTGTTAGATTTATAGATTACTTATTAAGGTCTTGTTATTATCTTATGCTTGACATACCAGGAGTTTATAGGATGTGTGGGTTGAGATATTTGGCTTGTGTAGATACGTGAGCAGGTCTAAAAAGTCATGCAAGTAGTGAATGCATATAAAAAGCAAAAATTTACCTGTGAAATACCTACTATAGTTATTTTTAATGGGATTGATAGTGATGATATTTTGTAGGTTGCTATAGTCTTACCCCTTTGAAGAAATCTCGTCCCGAGATTTAGTTAACGTTGGAGTCGGGGAAGAACGAGTTGACGATTCGAGAAAGAGAAGGTGGTATGAAGAGACGAATACCAGTTGTACAAACGGAACAAGAGATGTTTGTACATGTGCCAGATACTTAGACTCATTTGTTTATATTCTTTTACTCACAAGTAGAGGCGTCCCAATTCTTGTATGTAAGAGCTTATAAATTTATGGTCCATTGATTTATAACTTTTTTATTAAAATGAAAGAACCTCTATTTCATTTTAATAAGATGATTATAAATCATCCTTAAGTAGTATTGGCGGAAAATGAAGGGAGTTTACAACACTGAAGGAATTGTGGTACAAGAGTGTTTGGAGAGAGGGAGGACTCGGAGTTTTGGAATCTTGATGGGATTGACCCATGAAGTTAGGAAAACATTGTGGAGTGTACAATGTTTGATTAAAGCTGTGGGTTATGGGCCCACTGGTTAGACTTGGGTTATCAACATTAGCCATGTTAGTAACTCGGGTTTCTAGTGCTGTAGTACTACGGTTAGCAACTAGTTGCCGGATGGCACCCTGAGTTATGGCTTTGCAAGATAACATAAGATTAGAAGGAAAATATCATAAGTCAGTCATAATGAGGATTAAGAAAACTCCGACTTAGATATGACGAGGAAGTACAAGTTCTAACTCTTAGAACATTGTAGGATGAGATAGGAAGAGAGTTTTAGAGTAGGAAAAATAGAGTGAAAAATGATGGAGGAATGAGACGAAAGGATAGAAGGAAGTGGAAAGGTGGATTTTTATAGGTAGGAGTGAAGAGGAAAGAAGGAAGGCAAGGGATGAAATAGGAAAGTACAGAGGAGTAGGAGAAGACGAGAGGATAGGGTTAAACGGTAGAGTGGGGAAAGATAAAGGAATAGGATACCTGGAAAGATGGTATCCTAATGAGGATTAGATTTACTAGATTCCCGCGAAGTTTGTTTTCCCCCTAAGGTTTTTGGTATATTCCCTAAGGAATTTTCTAGTTTCCTAAATATAGTTTTAAAATCTAGGGGTGGTATTTTTGACCTAATTGGTGAAGGAAATTCTAAAAGGGGGGGGGGGGCTAGACGGGATAGGTGATCCTATAACTATAGGTTTGTCAATATTTCTAGGTGAAGTTCTAGGTCTAGTTTTTTGACCTAAGTTGTCTATCTTATATCCTAGGTACTTAAAACCAGGTAGGGTAATATCCATATTGTTTTCCGAGTGGAATTCAAATGTCTAACCTAAGGTGTGTCAATTCCTAAGTATAGGTAGACTAAAATCCTCGAATGTCTTATTCCTAGTTATAACTAGTAATCCTCAAGTTCTAAGCCTAAGTCTATAAACTTAGGGTAGGCTCGGGATATCCTAAAGGTGCATTATTCCTAGGGGTTTCTAAATCCTTATACTACATGAATTTGAGGATAGTGTGTGGAAAATCCTAACAAGGGTCTAATATTCCATAAGTGTTCTACCCCTGTTACTAGACTAAGTACTAAAGGTTTAAGGTTCTAGGTTGGTGATGTACTAATCTAATCCTTTGTTATTCCTAAGTTTACTATATTGTATCCTAAAGGCTTCTAATCTAATTCTAATATCCTTGATACCAAGTATAATTCTTATCTTAGACTAAATCCTATCTTATAGAGATGTCTTTCTAGTTTCTACCTATCGGGGTTCTAGTTCGGTTTCTAACCTAATTAAACCTCAAAGGGTCATATTTTTATTTTCTATTTTCTCAAGGGTTTCTTAGATAGCCTATCTCAATGATCTAAGTTATTCTATACCTAGGCTTAAGTTTTCTAAAGATATCCTAAAGTTATTTCTAACCTCAAATACAGGAATCCTAGAGTGGGTACTACGGGTTTTCTAAGAGGGAAAACTACTTCGGGAATCATAGTGATTTAAGAGAGTAGGAAGTAAAGAGGGAAGGATAGGAGTATCGTTGTATATAACTATTATATACATGCATATAGGAGTAGTTAGGGGAAGGCTCTCTAACTAGGGGAATGGAGATTAGAGATGGAGAAGAAAGAATTCAGATCTCTATTGTGTAGAATAAAGATTCTCATCATTAGAGGAAATGATAAGGGAAGTGTTTTAAGGGATTCAAGGGTTAAGGAACGGAAGGAGTTGTATGACATACAATGTCATGAGATCATAACCACAATAGGTCATAAATAACTTGTCATAACCAAAATTTAACAAGCATCACTATTTATGCCATATGTGATTAGGAAGGATAGAGGTTTTGGGCAAATTGCCGGGTATGAAAAAGGAAGGGAGATTTTGTGGGAAGGGTGTTTATAGGGAATGGATTTATTTGTCGGAGCCTACTTTATCTGCAATTACTAACTACCTAAAGGGTAATATCCTATGCTTAACCTTATATTGCCTAAAGTTCAAAAACAATATTCCTAAGGAATATTCTTCTATCTTATGAGGTGTTGGGTCCTAAGGTGTTGAGACTACCTAACCTAAATTCTTAGGGGTTATGAGTAACACATACCCAATAGGATTACTCATAGGATATACTAAAACCTCGAGCAGATCATAACAAGTACCTATCTTGTTATATTTTCCTAGAGATAGATAATTTCCTAAGGTTTAGGATATCCCAGAGTATCCTAATAAGGGATGGTTGGGAAGTAGGGTTTCTATCCTCGAATGTACTTAAGGGGTTTATAACTAGGGTAAAGTGTCATAACTTATCTTATAGGCATCCTAGTTAGTACCATTATATATAGTACATATCCTAAGATGGAATTCTAACCTAAAGCTTATCGGGAAACTAAAGTGTATTAGTTGATGTTTTCTCCTAAGATTACCTAATACCTAAGGTCGCAAGGACTTCCTACATCTAAGTGGGTAAGTGGTTGGTTATTATCTATTATCTTTTCTAGGGCATAAATCCTATTGGGTTACTACTTAGCTATTGCTATGACCTTTTTCTATCTTCAATAAAAGGTCAATAAAGATTTTACCTAAACAATTCAGGATATTCTAAACCTAGTGTTCTAAGTGTGTCCTATGGGAATTTATTCCAACCTCAAATTTCCAAGATGAGGTGGGAAGATTTATAGGGATATAGGGAGGTACTAAGGTATAGGGTGGTTTCCTTAATAGGCTAGGTTTACTACTAGTTAAGTGCGATAAAGGATAAGTGGGTCTCCTAAAGAGTCGGGGAAATAGTGTTTTGAGAGATAATCTAGTACATTCGGAGAGGAAAGAGCATTCTCCGTACGTAAACTAGATGAGACGGGGGTAGAGTAGTAGGGTGTTGACATAGATAGATAATAATAGAAATGATATGCAGCATTTAGCAGTTAAGCAGTTAAGTACTATGCTAACTGTTGGGTTTTAAGTTAACTCTACTCTACTGCTGGCAGACTACTCTACTGCTGGAACTCTACTGCTGGAACTCTACTGCTGTAACTCTGCTGCTAAGTGATAAGACTGTATATGCGTTTTGTAATTATAGTAAAGATGTCTTGTAAATATTCTATTGCATTAGAATATCTTGTCTTGTGTAGGAAGTTGTCTGTAAACCTTTAGGGTTCCTTAGTGTATAAAAGGACATCCTAGGGTTGGTCTAGAGTACGAATTATTCTAGCATTATTATCACTTCAAGGTTGTAAAACCCTAGCACTGGTTAGAGTGCTCGTATTAAATATATTGAAGTGTTAAGAGAGAGATCAAAGCCAATCAGTTTATGCCCTGCACTGCAAGCAATTCCATGGTTGTCTGGTTCTTATGAGCCATGTCACTCCACGTCATAGTCACCCAAACCATCAAAAGATCACCAAAGCAGTAGTTGTCATTTTTTTTTTTTTAAAAGTATCTTCTCAGTTTCTTTTGGGAGCATCCAACAGCCTTTCTTTGAGGAGCTCTGCATTCCCCTGGCAAAGTGACCCTTTCCGTGTTGACAGTTGAAGCATTCCATCTGGACTTGTCAAAACCCAAGGTACCCTGTGGCTTGATCTGTATCTGCTTCCCTGTTCTTTTCAAAATTGTTCTGGCGCCCTCCAAAGTCAACATAGCCATCTGCCACTTCAATATCAAATCTCTTCTAAGTTCATCAGCATCATAATGATCTGCATCTTGGTTGAGCAGCTGTGTGCTTGTTGTGAATCTAGCCAAAGAATGCACAAATGCAGCATCACTTGCATGAATCCAAGTTGCCAGAACCAGCACGCAGAGATCATCTTCCACAGTAATTACTCATAAACAAGTTAGAATGAGTCTACTGGATGGGATTAATTTGCCTTTGATTTTGTAAGCAACATAAGGACCAAGGTTTTGGGCAGCAGATGATACAATTATATTGTAAGTTGTTATTGCACCCATACTTAGATTCAGGACTTCATAAGCCCTTTTAAGTACTTATTTGGACTATATCCGGCTAAGACTATGGATATCTAAACTTCATCTTTGTATTCTCACTAGTGTGCATATCCCATTCTGGTGCAACGACTTCGTGATAAACTTAAGGTTTCATCTGTCCTGAGGGATGATGTAACTTGCAAGCTTAAGCTGACTTACAGCCTTTGCAGCCTGTTGTAGGTACATCAAGCAGAATTCTCCACTGAGAGCAAAAAGTTTC